>OMNW01009253.1:0-12426 GCA_900303245.1 Selene dorsalis
TAGGCCGGGCTCTAACTCACAGTATGTGACCGATCTGAAGCCAGTATGTGAGCCACTGAAGATGCTACAGGCCACCAAACCTTTGCATAATAAGCCTGTGTGTGTGTGTGTGTGTGTGTGTGTGTGTGTGTGTGTGCGTGTGTTGAACACAGTAGTTTGGGTGGGCGAGCCTTGAGCTCCATTTATAGACATACTGTACACAGAGAGAAGCAGAGAGTCAATGTGAGCGCACATGTGCCAGTTGGTACAGCTGCCACACAGAGGAGAGGAAATCTCACTTTAACTCTGCAGGAGCAGGAAAGACAAAAAGTCAAACGCTCTCTTGTTGGGAAGCAGAGACAGCTGTCAATCATCACCATAACAAAACAGATCATCCACCGCAGCAAAACATCTCAATCAAGTAAGTGACATTAAACATGTTGTGTATTCATGGCTGTTCCACCAAGGTTCATGTGAAGGCCTTCCACTGTACGGACCGAGCTGCCTCAGCATGTGACTTTTAATTCAGAGGTGTTGACCCAACAGCTGCGAAGGCTCCACAGCTGGAAGAAAACAATCCACTCAGTCACTTAACAGCTGTTACAAACTTTTTCTTTGCACCTGAATTCAACAGAAGCTCGTTTACACTGTGTATCTGCTGTGACTAGGAGGTTCACACTTGACTAACCACTATTGAACAATACACACACTCAACACAATGATGTGATTTCCTCTTGTTCGTCCAACCCTGTCCACACTGTGTGAATGCAGTGTTTGTCCTTGAAGACCTTTTCACACTGTTGGTTAAGTGATGTACTGGGATTTAAACAAAACAAAGTGTGTGTGTGTGTGGCTGTAGGATAGATCTGTATCTGTCTGCTACAGCTTGTCCAGTATCGATACTTTCATCAGCATAGTTTTATTCACCTCTAAAGCTCTCTGCAGTATTTTTTTGTACAGATCCCTGGGTGTGATCTCTGTAGCTGTACTCCTCTGTCACACTGTCACTAGTGTTGACATTAAACAACAGCACCAACAATAAGGGCCTTTGCAAAAATGATGGCGCTGCTAAAATTAAGAGTTTATTCAATTGCACTTCAAACATTATAGTTTTTATCTCTCCATCTGCTCCAAGGCTGTGTTTTATTTATTTATCTGAATCATTGCTGACATCAGTGGGAGTTTTAGGTGACTCTGGAAAACATCCAAAATGTGAGATACTGTGAGTCACGAGTGGGACTAAAGGTCTCACATAGACCTCCAGTTCTGCTCGTGGACAGTATGATACAATGTGAGTTGTGCAAAGACAATCACAGGATAATGTTAAATGAAAGTAATATAGAGGGGTCATGGTGATTTAAACACATCACAGACTCAGAAACAGTGAGAGAAGTGAAGAGTGAGTGTTTATGTCTTTTCATCTTTAGTGATTTAAAGATTTAATTCACTAAGCAGCTTCCAGACACTTTTAAGGTGGAATGGTTTCTTATAATGATCACATAATGACAAAGTCCTCACTGGTGATCAGACCTTTAATGTGTATATAAAGCTGCTCATCAAGCTGCTCCTCCTTCTCAAGGCTTATCTATATATTGTGCGTTCATATGCATGCTGTATTTTAGTTTTCGATGTTTAACAGTCTTCATGTATGTGTGGGCATGGGTTAGGGTGAGGATACTACTCTAATTGTATTGTTGTTTTATTTGTTTTGGGGCTGAGACCTCTGTGCCATTTTCCCTGTTCACAGCCTTTTTAGTGCATTTAATTGTATCTGTTCATCTATTCTTTTTATATCATCTATTAGATACAAATGTAAATACAACAGATTTTCTTCATAGTAAGTAACTCACACAGTTCTCTTCAGCACTCAACAGTCCAATAACATCCCACATCCAAAACGCACTAAAGTAACAAAGCACTTAGACGGCCCAGAGTCAACTGCGGTACCAGTAACTGTCCTCCATAACACCAACTCTGTCCCTCATACACATTACACCCTGACCTGAGGCTACACCTGACAACAGGTGGCGTTGGGATCTATGTCACTAACATCTTGCAAGTGGTTTTTTATTTTCATCTTTGCCTGGCATAAGCCAAGAAAAAGAAAAGAAACAGTCTTGACAACCTGTGGAGGTGAAGCTGAGATGATCAACTGTGAAAACAGACTGCATTAGACATCTGGATCTTAGATTATCCGAGAATCAAGCTGAGAAAATGTTGCTGCTGGAGACTGTGTCCTGTGTCAGTGAATCTGTGATTTCTAATTTTGAAACAGTTTTATCCAGTGTTTTCACTGGTGATGATCACCTGGTCTGTTGTGGAGGAGACCTCTGTGGATAATTCAGCTCTAGGTAAAAACCTCCTGAACCAGTGACACCAGAGGAATCAAAACCAGGAGAAGCTGAGGACAACAACTCCTATAATCCCACTCTACTTTTACCTTGTTATATAAATCTTTGTCATTGTTTAGATGAAGAGGCCCCTGGTTACGTAATCTGTGCTGTCATGAACAGTGATGCTGTTAGTGTTGAGACGTGAGAGATGACAATTTAAAAAAAAATGTATATGTGATGGCTTTTTTTTCACCTTTTATTCCAAATGCAGGTTGTTCTATTAGTCTATTGATCATTATCTATCATATTTTAATTGATTAGCCAATTGACAGAAACCATTTGAGCATTCAGAAAAGAAATGAAATGAAAATTAAGTGTAGGATGTTCAGAGTCCAAGCTGATCTTGTTCAGTTGTAGAGATATCTACAACTGCTTTATGTTACGTTCAGTGTTATTAAACAGTTATTAAAACCCACCTGTCTTTAACTGTGAAGGACCCAAGACAGAGTTTAAAGTGAAGCAATGAGGGAGAGAGAGAGAGATTTCCTGTATCAGCAGGACTCCCAGTGTTCAAACATGTGCCTTACACAGGTTCCACGTACGCATGCACACACACACACACATGAGAGAGAGAGAGAGAGAGCTTTAAATTCAGTCATTCAAATATTTACTCACCAACACTGGGAAGAACACTGGGATCCTTGGTTTGTTGTTGATTTGTAGTTCAACCTGAATGTTTCAGTGTGTGTGTGTGTGCTTGTGTGTAGAGCCGGGTGCACGCAGGGTTGGATCTCTGCATGACACTCAACAGCTCAGGCTACAGTTGAAGGTCAAGTGGAGTCAAACTTCTCCCTCTCTGGTCTCATCTTCCCGTCCATACATTTCTTGTCAGATTTCATGTCAGTTCACTGGCATCGCGTGCAGCTGAACTCCGCCCATTTTACCTCACAGTTTCACTGATGCAACAGTGATGGTGCTTCAAGGTGACAACACACTCGCACTGTCCCTCTCTGACCCAGGCCTAGTGACTGTGGTGAAAGCTTTTCTCTTTTCCCTATGCTCATATAATTAAACACACAATCTTATTTTGATTTTTGGTTGTTTTAGGAGACACTCATGGACCATGCAGACTTTTGCATCATTTCTATTTGGTTATTTTAATCTATTTACAGTTTGTCTCATACGCCTATGCAATATTATCTAGATCACTTTGTACTGTAGATCGGTATTGAAATATAAAATCATCCAAAGTCCATGTCCTGATATATGTAGGCACCACATTTGCTGTTGGATTATATATCACTGCTACACTGGACTGCTCCATAAAACACAAGGAAACAGATAAAACACTTATATTTCTCTGTCTATCTCTATGGTCCCACTCCTGTTTGGTTGTTGTGATAAATTATAGTTCTTTGGTGTCACTGCAGCATTGGATACACAAGACTTGTGAACGCATTTCCAGGTCTCCAAGAGCAGCTGCTGTGTTTTCATTACAACTTCATCTTTTAGGCCTGGCCATCAGTTGTAGCAGTTTTGACATGTAACAGCATGAAAACACAGCTGTGCTCTGCCACAACTGGCACATCCCTCCATATTGTTTCCATCATAAAGCTTATATGAGATGTTCAGATGAGCCCGACTAATGATAGCGTTGCTCTCTGCTCTGTGTGTGTAAGGGTGTTTAGTACCTCACGTGGGGATGGTAGGGGCTGAACCTGTGGGCTGAGATGGTCCCCTAGACATTTAGTGAAATGCAAATGCGGTTTGATCTGAACAGTTTGGTCTTGAAAGGTTTTGTGAAGACATTAAATTTCAATCTGAGACAAATGTGGTAAAATGGTGGACTAACGCTCTCCTGTTCCTGTGTGTGTGTGTATCCAGCTGCCATGGCTCCCAGCTTGGCCCAGGCATACCGCAGGAGGTGGTGGATGGCCATCACAGCCATCATAGAGAACCTGCTTTTCTCTGCTGTTCTGTTGGGCTGGGCCTCACTGCTCATCATGCTGAAGAATGAAGGTTTCTACTCCCACGTTTGCGTTGGTAAGACCCGCCAGTTCTTCTTCTTGTCTCTAGTGCAGAGGGGAAAAAGGAGATCCTGAACGTGCTTGTTCTGTTCCAGCTCCGGTTTCAATCTGTCTCTTTGTCTCTGACATGTAAAAGTGAGCAACAGAGTTTTACTCACCTGGACCGTCCTTCACTATCTCTGTCCACTTTCTGCTGTGGGTGTTGGTGGGACAGATGGAAGCAGAGTCTGCACTGCAGCTCCCGATAAGGACAGAAACAAAGCTCAAATGTTCTCAGGCCTATTGAACTTTTAGTATCTGCCTGATCTCATAACACTAATGTTTATTGGTGAAGCAATCAATGGATATTCACTCAGTCTACTGGATTCATACAATCTCAATCTACAATCAGTTTTAAAATAAAGTTACTTATGTAGAGGAGAGTGGGGTAAGTTGAGCATAAGGGCAAGCTGAGCCACCCCTCGTTGCTAGGAAACCATAAGAAAAATTGGGCATGTGACCAAATATTTAGGAGGAAGGCATCATTTCATGCAGTCTGTGAAGATAAAAACCACAAATAAAAGTAGTTTTACATTTTTGTCCAAAAAAGAGATAATTATAAATTTGTTTTATACATGAGTTGTGGTATCTAACTACAACATGAGGTAGTAAACCCAGCATGAAACTGCACCATTTTAGCTGTGGGGACTAATAAAGTCATTAGTTATGGGGTAAGTTGAGCCACCTGCCCTTTACACTGAATGAGTGTATTTTGTCTGTATATGTCCTCATTATTAAATCCAGATTCTGGACGTTTATGATTACAGTAAATAAGTTCCTGAGAAGAGGTCAATCTGTTTATGGTAAGCCAAGTTTTACTTTCAAAGAGAAAGTGATTCTTCCCAAGATAAAATGTAATCGCAAAAATTCCCAAACCTCACTGAGTTGGTGACTCAGCGAGAAGATCCCAGCTGTTTCTATTCCACTACAACCTTGAGAGGTGGAATATTGAGTAAATGGGGAGGTGGAAGATGGATGGAAACAAAGGAGGGGGGTGGCTCAACTTACCACGCTCCTATGCTCAATTTACCCCATACATGGGGTAAACTGTGCCACAAGACCACTTTTTTATGGACATGCTATATTATCAACACAGTTATGTTTACACTCATTCTTTCTGTTTGTAGAGATGCACAACATCCTGAAATATCTGAAGATATATTAGTTCGCAACAAAACTATAATTGTCTTGATGTAGTGATCCTGAATATGAAAAGTGGCTCATCTTACCTCACTCTTCCCTAGCTGCTGATTAACAGCCAACAGCAAAAGGCTGGAGTCTACTAAACAAGGAAAACAGAGCCAACATCGATATGATGTACTTTATGTAATACTCACTGGTCTGACAGAAAAATGATAAACTCTGCTTTAAACTGCATCATTTTACTTGCTAAGTGTTTGAAAGCCATGACCAGAATAGTCAGATGTTCAGTCATTGTTTTACTTTTTGATGAGACCATAAAAACCCAATTATCTATCCACAGGTTACTTAGTCCATCTATGATGAGCAGTCTCAATGTATTGTGCATGCGGCAGACAGGAAAAACACAAAATTATCCAAGGCCCAAACTTTCACCTCTGACCTCTGACACTAACTGAGAGATTTCTGTTCTGTAGCATTAGTGCACTTTGTTTATTCTGCTTCATGTCTAGCCCTCTCAGAGCAGTGAGGAAATGTGTTGGCAGGCTGAGCACCCTCCTCTGACTTGCTCTGTCTGTGACCTTATCCAGTAAATGAGACGGTCCAAACCAACAGTACTTCTTTGGAGAGCGGAGTGTGGCCGAGCTGTGTGGAGCAGGAGGAGATCTTGAATCTGGGCTTCACCATTGGTTCGTTCCTTTTGAGCGCAGCCACTTTACCCCTGGGGATCTTGATGGATAGATATGGGCCACGTCCACTGAGGCTCATTGGCAGGTATGACAGACCTGGAATCATTTGCTGTGACTCTGTAAGAATTTTCCAAAAGTGCTCTGTCATCCTGTGTCTCTGTGTGTTTCCAGTTCATGTTTCGCTTTATCCTGTGCAATGATAGCTGCTGCAGCGTATGACCCCGAAGGTGAGACGACAGTCAATACGTCAACCCTTAAAACATCATGTACTTCTTTCAGTCCAGTTAATAATTGTTCTGTTGACCCACAACAAATTCCAGCAGTAGTCAGATGATAAACCTATATACTAGACTATGAAAATATATCCTGTTCAACCAAATCACTTGGAAGTTGGGTTTATATTAACCAAATATTTGCCGTCATTACCATGACAAGAAAACCTGGAGGCCAGTCATCACTTTGACAGATTATAACATGATATGTCTGATTATCATTAAATATTAAAACTAAAATGACACGAGGAAGCTGTTTTTGGAAGAGAGAGACAGATAAAACCAGTTAATACCTAAACTGTCCGAGCATTGCTTACGATTGGTAGGAATGATGGACAAAGGTACAAAACCTAAGAGCCACATAACAAAATAAAATGAAATATTTAGTCTTAAAGTTTCATTATAGCTCATGGCATTCTTCATTTGTTCCATCAGTGTTGTCTGCCCTCATCTTCCCCGCTGTCTCCTTCAATGGCTTTGGAGGAATCTGCCTGACCTTCACCTCACTCACAGTACGATTCCCACACACTTGCACATGCACATTACAAACTGAGAGGCGTCAAAAAGGTCCTTGTATAAAAAGAAACAACAAAAAAAATCCTATGAAATACATTTTTAAGTACAAGAAAAAACATGCTGCTTATTTATCAGATAATATCTGTCGCTGAAATGCATCTGTGCGTCATGGCACCCTTCACCTCCATCTCATCCCTTATTTTTCTTTATGCACAACTTGTTGTGCATCACCACTTACACATGAAGTTTGGTTATTCTCAACCAATATTCCACACACTTACCAAGGAACAATAGGGAACCCACTTTAACACTGGGTACCTTCTTCTTCTGCTCTCAAATAGTCTCAGTTCTTTGTGTTTTTGATCCACCATATGTTGGAAACTTTATGTTGATTCAAGACTTTAGCTTTGTGACATGAATCACATTCCTGGTGGAAGTCACCATTAGAAGAGCTATGGCCTAAAACAGTAAAAATAGCCAGACTGTGAAATTCAGATCATGATTAATGAGTATTAAAGGCCTGAAGTGAGACATTTCCAATATTTGACTGGTCCGGCCCACTTGAGAACAAATGCGCTGTATGTGGCCCCTGAACTAAAGTTTGACACCCTGGTCTAGTCCACATCAGCGTCTTCTGCTGATGTAGTCCATCCACTTCAAGGATGGATGTGCTGAAGTTTTTCTGCTCACCACAGTTGTAAAGAGTGGTTATCTGAGTGACCATAGCCTTTCTATCAGTCTAGTCTGTTCATTAATTCCAAAGCTTTTCTGCCTCTAAAGTTAGCAAGCCAACTCACTAGACCCAGACTATTTCCTCACTCAGCATTTCAGAGTCACTGTAGTGTCCCTGAGGAGGAGGTGTTGCTCTAAAGTCTGGTCTATATCTTGTTTTCTAAGCACAATGATAATTGAGATTGCTGGTAACCACCAAAAGTGGTTCCTGGAAGAAATCGTGTTCAGCCACAAACATAGCTTACAAATAACTCCTTGAAGCTTGTTTCAGTTTTATTGCCTACAGATTTCATATTGCAACCACAGGCAGCTGTTTTCAGCTTTCACAGTCCTAATGTAGATTAGGTGGTAGGGAATTGTTGGAGGCCAAAGTAGAGCTCAAAGGCTGTAATGTGTAGACTATTAGTTTTACGATTACTGGACCCATATTAGCATGAAAACACAGGGAACAGCTGGGATGCAGTCCAATGGGCAGAAATACACGTTCTTGACCTTGTTGTCTTTGCACCTCTTGTTCAGTTTAATCCTGCATGTTAATGTTACAGCTGTTCCCTGTCCACTGTATTTTCTGCCACTACTCAAGTGCAGACACATGTTTGAGCCTCAGTCTGTCAGTCTCAAGCGTTTTCAAGGAGTTAATTCACAATTGGTGACTAGAAGACAAATTTGAATGATATGAAGCTCTGGCTCTCTGAACCTGTTTTTGTGAAACTGCCACTGGTTCACCAGAGTTCATGGTCAAAACAGTTATGGTGTAGAATTATTACTTCTCTCACCATGTCTTGTATCATATAAAAACACCACAGGGATTTTACCAAGGTTAAAAGCCTGATTATCATCTGAGAGGTCTATAAGATTTGATTAAGCATGATTTCACCGATATAGTGACTGCGTTAAAGGACAACATGCTCTCCACCTTCATCATCGAAATGAATGAGGGAATATCTCTGGTTGGTGTCGATCAGCCAGTAGAGCTCAGAGACACGGGACAGTGAAGCTGCTCTGCAGACACATGTCGAAACACCTGACTGACACCCGCACAAACACACTTGATGTTGGTTTTTCCTTTCATTTGCCACCTGATTTTTGGTATGTTGTTCTGTATTTGTGTTCCAAACACATTGTGTGTGTGTCTGGTTGGGTCTGCTTTGTGAGTTGCGTACCTCTGATGATAAGCACATGTTTCTGTGTGAGTGTGTGCATTTCAGTAAGCCGCACATGTTGTTCCACTCGTTCTAAATTCTACTGCAGTCTCTCAGCCAATCCAAAACCCAGGCAGTAAACACACCCTCCCTCAGGCCTGTCCACCTGCCAACCCCGTCTCTCTCTCTGTCCTCCTCCCACTTCTGACGTAGACCATGCCCTGGACTTGACATTGTCTTTTTGGCCATTCCCAATCTAGTGCATGTGTGTGTGTTCCTGTGTGTTGTGGTGTGTGCGCTACCTTGTTGATAAAACTGTCTGACAGTAACAGTGTACATTCCCATCTAACTTAGGTAGCTGCCATTAATGTTTGGTGCTGTGTCAACTTTGATAGGGCAGTTTGCACAATAATACCAGAGCCACCAGTGTTGTCCAGAGCAGAGAGGTTTCATGTTAGTTAAACCTGCAGCATGCAACATGTGAGCAAATGGTGCTCGAAGGAGAGGGCTGTTTGATAGCAAAATAAAGTGGCAAAAATAATAGCTAGATATACAGCGGGTATAGATATAGCTGGCAGTTAGCAGAAACTTATCAAACAGCCAGCAGTGAGGCACTTATTGCAGACAGTGTGTTCCTAACATAAAATAACCACTTAAACTATCATTTTCAAGGTGGCAAACAGACAAATAAATAGATTATATACTCACCAACTGAGGCTGAGTGCAGAGCATCAGCAGTCTTCCACACAATTAATTAATTATCAGTAGAAACATGTTTTCAAACGTATGTGGAAAAATACAAGGCTGCTTAGGAACTACAGGGAAGAGGAGGAGCACTTCCAATACACTGAGCCTCACCTCAATTACATATAATAAACTAGTTCCATTATGTGTATTATTATTACTAAAGGAGGCAGAACAATAACTAAACAAGAAACACAGTGAGCAGAGAGAGCAGAATGAAATAAGTCATTGGTAACAAGACTTTATACTGATGTGTGGACTTTGTCTTTTCTGCAGCAGCCCAGGTTTTTGAAGATCATTTTTTCTACTTTTAGTTATGTTTTCTTCTTTTTAAATATAATTTCACCTCTTCAAAAAATTGCACTGTTTTGCAAATGATTTGTCATTTCTCAACTGCAACACTCAATAACTACGTAACTGATTGCATCACTAGACAGATATGGGTCTTAAACTCTGATATTTGCTAAATGAAACAGATCCACAGACAGACTGGGCAGGTCAACAGACAGCCCAATAGGAAGCAGGTTAAGTGACTTTGTTTTCTTTTTTTTTGCTTATGCAATGTTTGAGACAGTTTACGTAAATGCGATTTGATCATTGATCTTACCCTGAGAATCACTGGTAGAGAGGTATGATGTAAATACATCCACATCATCAGCTGAAAGCAAATTATCTTTATGTTCAAGTCATTGCTCATTGTTATGTGTCCTAAATTGTTGATAAGGACCCTGGTTCCACACTGGTTAAGTTTTTATCCATTGAATTAAGAACATATCAGATGAGACCCTTTGAGTTAACCTACAGGGTGAAGAATAGCAGGCAGTGTACACAACACACCCCCAAACACCACAGCAGCATGTTCTTTGTTTTTTGTTTTTT
The DNA here is from genome assembly GCA_900303245.1 of Selene dorsalis. Classification (NCBI taxonomy): domain Eukaryota; kingdom Metazoa; phylum Chordata; class Actinopteri; order Carangiformes; family Carangidae; genus Selene; species Selene dorsalis. The sequence goes on from OMNW01009253.1 coordinate 10,493, forward strand.
TTGACAGGGCACCAGTTGTTGTTGGTAATAGGGTGGTACTAGGAAATACGGCTGGTGACTTTGTAGAACAGAAATGTCATCCAAAAAGTCTGACCTGAGCAGTGAGTTTAAACTGAGTGTCAGTCGAGCCACGTGCAGCAAAATGTGTGACTGGCAGATTTCCTTCTACGTCTATAGTTACAGAGTGAGTCTGTAGACATGAACACGCACGAGCACACACACACACATACACACACACACACACCAAAACTTAAGCATCTGCGTGGCCAGAGAATGTTCACACGCACACACACGGCAAGTTACTGACAGAAAGTTGGCTGACAATCACGTAAGGGCTGTGTGTTTGTGTGTGTGTGTGTGTGTGTGTGTGTGTGTGTGTGTGTTCATCAGCTTCTTCCACCCCTCAGCTGAAAAGCCTATATACATATATACACAGCACCATCCTGTGGTTAAACTCTTAAAGTGCGTTGCGACCTCTGTGGTGAACATCAGATTTCAGTTCTTATCAGTTCTTATTTCTGTCAGTTCAGTGGTGTGTGCTGTTTTGTGCAACAACTGATTCACACACACAAGTGTTTTCTCACATTTAGTGCTCACAACCTGACAACAAGGTTAATTTATTTTGTCAATACCATACAAGTTTTTTTCATCTCTCATCTCTCTCTTCATCAGCTTCCAAACATGTTTGGGAATGTTCGATCAACCATCCTCTCCCTGATGATCGGCTCCTACGCTTCTTCAGCCGTCACCTTCCCCGGTGTCAAGGTACCCGCTCTCTCTCTCTCTATCTTTCTCTCTCTACAACTACAAGTGACAGTTTTGTAAAGAAAATATACATAATGACTGACAGCTGAACGGTTCATTGGAACAAGCTAGGAACAAGCAACATAATATTAATCATAATATGTCAAATATTTTCTCCTTTCTATTTGCCTCTGTTCCACCCTCCCTGTCTTACTGCTGCAGGTGATCTATGACCTTGGCGTGTCATTCCGTGTCATCATGTGGGTTTGGTCTGGTATGGCCTGTATGGTTTTCCTCAACTGCTTCCTGAACTGGCCTGCTGAATCCTTCCCTGCACCTGAGGACATAAGATACACGTCAGTGCACTGGACATCTTGTAGTCACACTTTCTCCACTATAGGCATCTCACATTAAGTGTTATGATTTTAATGTTAAAGTTTTAAAAATCCCACTGACTTTATTACCTGTCTAGGCCCCAAGTGGTAAATTGAAGTACTGCACTTTTGTGTGTGTGTGTGGGGGCGGGGGGGCTCCTGTTGTATATACATATGAGACAGTACCCCATAGACTCCTGTGTTAAAATTTTACAGCAGAAATAAACAGTTTTATCTTTACAGCTAATTTCTTTAAGTCAAGTCAAGTCAGTTACATTCATATAGCACCAATTCATAACAAAGCACTCTCAAGACACTTTTCAAAACGAGAGGGGCTAGACTGTCTCTTCATAACAATATTTATGGAGACCCACCTGTCCCATCAAGAGCAAGCACACATGGGATGAGTGGTAGCCTAATAAAACCAGAGCAGGGCCAGACACAGAGTATATGGGCAGGTAACAGATTAGGTGTGAAAAATGTTAAAGTCTTAATACCACTGAGCCTGAGCTGTTCACCACCAACCAAATTCTGGGGTTATTTACCCCATTAAATCTCTTCCTCCTCCTCCGACAGGAAAAAGGTGAAGATGAGCGGGGTTGTGACTGAGGACAAGATAACTGGAGACAGGTACATCACTCATGTCACCACAATGGAGGACACAATGGGGGGCAAGATGTCAGACACAGAGCAGGTGGATTCTGCACCAGGTGCAGCACCAGGTAAGGAGGTTTTTCAGAATATTTTGGGATTAATTTGCTCTTTAGTACTTTACAAATCATGTATAAGTTGTTATTACAAATTAGATAAAAAGGG
>OMNW01009253.1:19878-30155 GCA_900303245.1 Selene dorsalis
CGGAATCCGAACCGGGGACCGAACCGGAACCCGAACCGGGACCGAACCGGAACCCGAACCGGGACCGGGACCCGAACCCGAACCGGGACCGGAATCCGAACCGGAACCGGAACCGGGACCCGAACCGGAACCCGAACCGGGACCGGAATGCGAACCGGAATCGGGACCCGAAAGGGACCGGAACCCGAACCGGGACCGGAATCCGGACCGGGATCCGAACCGGAACCGGGACCAGAACTGGAACCGACACCGGGATCGGGACCGGGACCAGATCCGCGATCTGGACAGGGACCAGAACAGGGAAAGGGAACTGATATGTTCCGACGCTTCTGATGAGATCTGCTGTATTTGATTTTACATGGCTTTGAACTCTGGCTAATTTCCTTTGAAAAATCAGTGTCAATGCTGAATGACACTGAGGGGACAAAGTGACTTGATAATCTGACAATAGGACCCTTACACACCTGACATGAACGAGCCTAAGCCATATACAGTCTATGGTCTGTCAGGCTGGGAACACAAGGGCTCAATTCCCGCCTCTCAGGCCCTGAACCCTGACTGAGTTCAACAACGCCAGCTCTAAGTGACTGAGTGAGAGAGCCTGAAAGGGTCCAGATGCTGTGATAGGAATGGGACAGGACCAGGACCAGGACATAAACTGACTTGATGATGTGAAAATGGGACACTCACACACTTGACGTGAACAGGCCTAAGTCATATACCGTCTATGGTCTGTAAGAGACCGGACTGGAACTCAGTCATTAACGTGACGGACCAGGCTTGGGACACAGTAGCCCATTTCCCTCCCGCCTCTTAGGCCCTGAACCCTGACTGAATTCAACAACGTCCAGAATGCTGCGATAGGAATGGGATAAGTACCAGGACCACTGGAGCTGGGACCGTACCGGAAGCGGGACGAAGACCATAGCCAGGACCATGGGTCTGGGACTGTGCCCAACCGGGACCAGGACCATCAGAACCGGAACCGGTACCAGGACCAGAACTAAGGCCAACAGAACCGGAACCAGTACCAGAGCCATAGTGGAACAAGGCCTCCAACCCCGTTATGTGTCACCTGAGTGAATGTGTTAATTTTGCATTGTGTTGTCAAACAGAAGCAACTTTGTCTTCAGTGGACAGGGAGCTACAGCCCCAAAATAAGTTTCAAAAACACACTCCTCACACAAAGGTTATGACACATGCAGGCCTGTCAACCTCCACTCCACCCGCCTGCAAGGCACCTAGACGGCTCACGCTTTCATTTTGGTTGCTAATGACAATTTCAAAGGTCATGCAAAACAAAGCAACATGCTTGAGGATGTAAATGCTTCAATTTTTGTTGATATTAGTTCTTAATAATTCAATTGTTGAGGTAATTTTGTACCTGCTGTTTTTAGCACCATTTGGTGCCTTAATTGAAACTAGGACGGCAAAATTCATTTGTGTCTCTGCAAAACAGGGGCACTGAAAGCTCAGTGGTGCAGTGGTACTTGTGCTTATCGTTGGTGCTAAGTAGTTTTATCTGGGGCAAATAGGAAATAAGGAGAAAAGCTCTATTGGCATTGCTTCTTATCTGGTAGAGTGCAGTTATATAAAGTTGGATGGTATGATACAGTTAATATGATAGCTTCCTCCTGAGCTCCGCTCACTGTCAACAGCGTGAGCTCAGTGAGAGCAGTGGCCTGTTGTGGGGTTGTCAGTATCTCAGCATTCAAATACTGGCTTTTATCCTTCACCCTGGTCTGTAAAAAGGAGCCCTTTCCTCATAAGGAGACCAGACCCAGCATGTTTTGCACCCAGTTACAATATATCAACTCAGCTTCACATCCTACACCACCTCCTGGGTCTGGCTCCAGGACCTTGTCTCCCTACAGGCTGAGGTCTTGTTGTCATGCTGTCCCGCAGGAATAAATGAATCATCCTCTCTCCTGCCCTTGTGCCAGTAAAAAAAATTGCCATGGGAGACCCTGCAGAGAGCTAATGCTCTGGATAATACAGCTGCAAGCATCTCTGGCACACAGACCACTTTGCTGGGATAACAGAGATTCCAGGAGGGCTGTCCTCTGTCTCCTGTCTTCAATCAGATCCACTCACTTGGCAGATCATCCCCCCGGAGGTCACAGCAGGCTGATGGGAGACAGTGTAAGAGAGTATGTGAGAGAAATGATAAGGGAATCATTTAGTCCAGAGCCAAACTTTAAAGAAACATGGATACAAGTACGACACATACACTACACTACTCATGCACAATAACCTTTACAGGTGAACTGACTTTGACCTTCTCTAAACTTTTGAATGCACATGTCCAACTGTTCAATGTTTCAGTACTTATAACATAACATGTTGTTCTCTAACAAGGCGATTAACCACAAAAATCACAACAAGAATAGAGTTTGTCTTGAAACAGTCCTCTTCTTCATGCTGTTCACATTCTGACATCACGAGACCAAGACGACATCTAACAATCCCTCGACAGTACCTGGACCATGCCGAGGCTTCAGATGATGGGATGTTGTCAGAGGGAAGTGTCCACTGAGCTCAGAGTGTCATCGGGGGGTTGAACGGAGACTGGAAGAGTCACTGTAAGACAGAGAAGTGGATGACCTTTGGTCACATGACAGCTTATTGAGACATTGACCATTTTTTGTTGTGGGAGACCCACCACTGTTGTTAGCTTTTGTTTCAATACATTGTTTGAGATGAAGAAAATACCATTCCATACTTCTACTTAAATGCCTAACTCTAACCCTGCTGATGTATATGGGGCGAGACTGTATAATGGTTTTGAAGCCATGTGATTTTTTTTCTGTATTAAACCTCACACCCTGATATTTCCCTGATCTTAGCCGACACCACTTTTACCACAGACAGGAGTCTGAATATGAACCGTGGTCTCTGATGTGACAGCCTTATGCTTTGTTCACCCTAAGACATAAATGTGCTTCTTCATTTATTCAAAAAATACATTTCCTCAGCACATGAAAATGATACTGAAGGTGTTCAAAAGATTCAAGTTGTCATGATCCACCTCCGTATTATATGTCTTTACTGAGGCATTCATCCATTAGTATTCACACTCTCCATATGATATTTAGTGATGGTTGATTTGTCCCCGGCTGTGATGAGATGCTGTTATATGTGATGATTCATGCTCTTACAGTTTGAGGCAGTGATTGATGCTGGCATTTGACAGCTCCATGCTGCACTGCAGGCATCAGGTCTGCAGCATCATCAGCACAGCCCCCTGCAGAAAACACTATTAAGGGTAAAATATTTTTCAAGTGCAGGATGACTCTGAGACAGTTAGAAGAGTTCGGGCTAAAGTTTTTCATATAATCGGGAGCAAATGTCACGACTGTATTTGTGATTAATTGATTAGCCTCTTCATACAGGCTACATGTGACACTGTCTGTGCAGCTGTAGTTTCAGACTCACCCCCATCAGCACTATACACTGTACACAAAGCAACTATTCACACACATCCTCTCTTTCTATAACTAAAACATTGTGTGGAGTACTTTGATATCAACATAAACACCTGCATACATATACACACACTCCAAACTGCTGACGGTGAGAAAACGTAATAGCTCCAAGTTACATTATCAGAGTGAGGCTTGTTTCATTTCCCAGTCTTCTCTCACAGGTGTGTGGTGTTCAGCTGATAAGACTTTTCCCCAGGAGAGTCTACTGCGCTTTAGTGCAGATCGGTTTTGCCTGTGTGTCAAGGTGGTCCAGTGGTCGTTGACTCGCAGCAAGAGGAACCCGGGTCCCAGTGTCCCCAAACCCATCAGATATTGTTGTTTAGAAACCCATAATAACTTTTTCTTTGGCTGATTTCTTAAATAATAACCCTATTCACTGACCAAGACGTTTGTGAAGTCTGTGACTTTTATCTTCTCTAAACTTGTACTGAAGTGATTTATCGTCAGAGTGTTGAGTCATTTCAAACTTTCAGTGGCACTCATTCAATAACAGGCGGCATATTTCTTCTAAAGGTTAAACACGCCTTTCCACTTGGCACAATGGGGCCAATCAAACGTCTCCTCAACGACGATGATTATGCTACACAGCACTGCGTTAACTGAAGAGACTATGATTTTCATGAAGAACCAGCTTGTCCTGCTTATTTATTGTCTACTGATGTGTACATGTGCATAACAACCAGTTTTAATGTAAAAACACACCTGCAATCATAACTCTCCTTACTGGAGAAGTCTCACCTACATTTTGTTATTTCTATATTAATAACATCATTTCCAATGAGTGCATGGCTCTTGTGAACAGCTAACATTAACATTAGCTTAGGTTTCTGTGCATTTGTGGTTTTAGCAATTTGCTAGTTTGTGAATAGGGATGTGTGCAAATTTGGATTCAAAATTGCAACGAACCACATGGGTCACATCATCATGGATTTATGAGGATATTACATACATTTTGAAAGCAAATTTTATATCATATTATCATTATTATTTTATTTCAAACAATATACCTTCTCTTATCTTTCCTGCTGTGTCCACTGCAGAGATGTTGGACAGAGGGAAAGAAAGGACACAGCAGAAGGGACAAAATACCATTTAAAAAAAAGAGAAAAAAGTGATTTATTGAATGAAGTTAATGGATCAGTGCAAATGAACCACTTCTAAAATCAGGCTGTAAAGCTCAGTCAATAGTTGACACATTGGCTGCATGTTGCTGGCTCAGTATCTCCATGTAATCCATTAATCATCATGATCATGTCATCATGGCTACAGGCAGGAATCAATACACTTGTGGGAAAAGTTGTAAAGGTAAAAAAAAAAAGGATAAATGATGGAAGCCAAGGGTTCATTTCATGGCACTGCAGCATCTATTTCCAGAAAACTCCACATGCAGAGATCCTGTAAGTCGCTCTTTCATGTCCTTGACTCATTTAGGGAGCGCTGACTCAGCAACATCCCACAGCACAGTTTTAACAGCATCCCACGATCGTTTTAACTCAGAATGAGGTTTACATTTTTGGTTTATGGCTCTATGTAGCTGTAATATAATAACTTTCAATGTCAATTGTCCAAACATGGAGAATGATCCAGAACAGAGAGCGACATAGACCATCACACTTAATCTCTGTTTATGACCAAATACCTGCAACATAGTCAAAGCACAGCTATGTCTCTGCGCAGATAGCATGACTACAGACTCCTGTCCAAACTAAACCACTGCATTTAAAATCTCAAGAACTGTCCTTGAGCTGCTGATTTCATTCACAGCTCACATCAAACCATTTTTATACACAGCCCAAGAGACATAAAGGATATAGACCTGTTTTTTGGGTTTTGATTTAATTGGCTTATGGTCAGAGAGGATGTGTGTCAGCCAACAGGAGGGGAAAAGCTTGTCAATAGCTTAAGAGCAGACTGTAGATAACTGGCCTCGTTCAGTGCTAAATTTCATATCTGTTGTACTTCAAAACTATTTCAAACCCTTAGATGCTGCAGGAGTTTTTCTTCTGTGGTGTCAAATGTTTGATTTGGCAGCAAATGAAATTAAAACTCCTTAAACACCCAAAGTGTTTTGTGTAAATTGAGTTTAGTAAAGAAGGAAACTTTTTTTTTTTCAAAATAAATGGCCTTTTGTTTGGATCTACAACATTAAAGTACAGATATTTAAATTTTGACTTCAGGCCAAGTCATGGATCTACCTCAAAGCATCTTCACAAAGACATTACATAGAACATTTCTGACTAATGGCTTTTTTTTATGTTACAAAATGTGAACTTTATTGTTTTCCCCACATCTCTCAAACTGCTAATAGTATTTCCCATTATCTAATCATGTTGCTGACCATTAATGCAACAGAAAACCTTTAAAAAGTCAGAGGAACATTTGCACACATTCAGCCACAAGAGGCGGTTAATATTGAATAATTCATCAAACACTCTGTTAAGGTCATTAAGAGCAATGAAGCGCGCTCTGTTCAAGTTACATCTGCATAGTTTATGACAATTAATGGTATTATCAACGCGGCAAAATGGCACGTTGCTCACACTGAAGACAAAGAGAGTAAAAAGCCCTTCATTACAAAGACTACAACTGAAATGAGATTCTTATTTAGTTATCATATTAGAATATAAAAGGCAGAATGTCAGTTGAAGACTTTAGTGAACAGGCACTTCAGTCGTTTTGTGTCTGAAGCATGAGAAGCATATCTTTGCATAACTTTAGTCCAAATCTAAATGAAGCTTCAGGTCTTTGGCTCACAGGGCTGCTTGTTTAGAAAATTGGTATCAGCTGTGCCAAGTCTTAAAAGCCTCACTGTCCCGTCTTCATCTGGTTCTGAGGGTGCAGGGAGCAACACTTCATCTCCCTTTGTTGAGCGAGTGGTTGGAAGAAAGCTGTCTGCTTGTCCATCACCTTTCTTTGTTTGGTCTCCATTTAGCTTTTGCATCTGCACTTGATTTTGTGGCAAGTTTCATCCACAGCTGCAGTGGGTTAAAGAAAGTGATGTGAAATTTCTTTTCTTTGTCTTTTGGTTCCCCCAAAACCTCTTTGATTTTCTCAAAAGCTGAAATTACTTGTGACAGCCTGAAATGACGAAGACAAAATGCCCTTTGTATGGATACACAGTCATGTTCCCATTTCCTGCTATTCTGAACTTAGTAACCAGTGATGGAAAGTGAGTGGCAGACCGCTGAAAATCCATCGTCCCATTTTTAATTTGAATAACCTGCAAGGGAAAACCTGTAAATTCATTTGCTTTAATATCAGTCAGTTGAGACAGAGCATTTACAGTTGTATTTTGGTGTAAAAAAAAGCCACTTATGTTGCACAAAACAACAATGGGAACATGCTTTATGATGACACTGGCCACAGTTGGCTGGCAATTTTGCACATCAGCAAGGTTTGGAAGTTAAAGCTGGACACAGATGTAACAGAGATGAAAAAAATGAACACACATTCATCAGTGTTCTTAGACTTAAATTGAAGATGCAGAGCAGGTGTTATGGGACATCATCCCCAGAGCACAAGCTGTCAAACATAGGAACTGAACTACCCATCATCACCAAAAGAGAAAAAGAAACACTTTGTGTTAGCACCTCCTTCAGAAGTTTCATGTATTATCTATGGACACCGTGCTGGCCACTTTCTCCCACTGCAGCAGAGGCACAGAGTTTGTCCTTATGAACTTTTTAAAAATGGAGAACTGTGATACTTCCACAGAGCTCTCAGCACCGCGACACAGCCATGTGCCCCAGTTAACCTCATTACCCCAGAGCCCATAGAAGAGGCAGGGGGAGTAGGTGAGCAGACAGAATTAAAGTGGGGGAAAATGGACAGATGGAGAGAGCAGATCAGATAGGCAGAGGCATATAATTACAGGGAGAAAATGAAATGGGTTTAAATGAGGGTGAGAGGAATGGGCAGCGAGCGGAGGGAGACGAATGAGGAGAATACAAGGTTATAAGCTTCAGTTTAGAGGCTTCGCTGTGGAGTAACTTGACCAAACTTTCTGATTAAAATAAAGTGTTAAGTAGCTTTTATGTGGAGCTTTAGAGGCCATTACAGTGCTCAGTGATGACTGTGATGATTTTTGTATTCCTTAGCATATGGAAAGCTGATCATCTAACACTAATGGAGCATGTGAGTATGCATGAATGCATCAAACAGCATCCGGCAGTACCCCCCCACCCCATAACAGTGAAACGTGGATAATACCATTATATTGTGTACATGTTCTCTCAGAAATGAAATTGAATTTGCTCACACGGACGATGCAATGGCACGATTTGATGATGCAGCAACTCCAGGGAAATAAATCAGTAGAAATGTTGACACGATGCATAAATAAGAAAGATTATCCACCTAATACTAGTGGTGCTGAGTGGCTGTGGATGGTTCTCTTGGCTGGCTCACTGAGGGTCTGTAATACAAATATTTTCCTCCATGTCATGTCACTCCTGGCCTCTTGGCATATCTTAAGGCGTCAATCGTACAGTCTATAAATCACATAACAATGCCAACTGCATTCCCGCACACCCCCTCACAGTGCTGCAACAGAAGTGCATCAGCAGTAACCAACCTAACATGGTTCTACGAACAGCAACCCCCATCAGCTGAGATGGTTAAATGTGCTTAATGTGCTGCAGCAACAATGATTATTATTATAGCATTGATTTAGGGCATTTGGATAAACTAAAGAAGAAGGAGAAGCTTCAACAAGAAACATCATGGCTCGGAGCAAAAGACTACAAAGCCCAGCTGGGTTGCTCCCCAGAAAGAGGAAAGACTGGCTTGTAATATCAGGGCAGAGGAGAAGTTTGGTGGACACCGTTTTTTTGGGTTCTGTTGATCTTTTGGCTCAAGAAGCTTCTCAGTTTGAGGTTAAGTTGAGGCCATGTACATGCGTACATGTTTTAATGTGTTTTTGCCTTTCATCCACAAGAAAACTCAGTTTTTAGGTCACTGAAAATGATTATTTCTGAAATTTGTGGCCAAAGTGTAGATTTAGAAAAACTCTGGTTTCGTGTTTGCATGTATACAAGAGGGGAAAATGGAGTTATAGGTTCCTGAACATGACCCTATAGGACAAAAAATGCATTGACATCAGGTGTGTGACCTTTGTTGACAGTGAGATCTGACATAGTGCTTGACTATCTGGGTTCTGGTAGATGAAGCCATCAATGTTATTATTGAATACAGACAGGGCAAATTTTTTTGTTTAATGATTCTTTTTTTTTTTTTTTTAAAGATCCAGCTACATGTGTAGGCTACATGGCTTGAAACAGAACACCTCACTGTCTGACGTTCCTGCACCCACACCTCAACACTTCCTAGATCACAGATCAAATACATCTGGAAACAGAAGTTCAAACTACAGTTCAGATGTTAAGAATCAACCTTTTTTTTTATTAAAGTTTGTCTGCAAGATAGAAAAAAAGCTTATTATTTCTGCATAGTTACAAACCAGACATTATTCATTTTAAAGCAGAGAATACTTATCTGATGTTTGGAGTCTGAGGGAGTTTCATTCACCTACTTCCACTGAGATGCTATCGCTGCAGAATCTTATTACTAATCCCACAACACCGTGGGAAAATCATTACTTTGTGGATTTTCGTGTGTTGTGCATGGCTGTTTGTGTTCCTGTTCACCATAAATGTATCTTATGTGTGCGTGTGTATACTCTAAACAGTTCACCCTTATGCTTACTACATCTGCAGATCTCACACCTGGCTGACCTCTACTCTCTTTGCATCCCGGGAAATTAGGCCTTAACAGTTCACAGCCTGCCTTTCTGAATGACACACACACACACACAGACACACACACACACACATGGGCATCATAGTGAGCTCCAGGTAAATGTGCAGATGGAGTGAGGACCACCCTTTCTGCTACACTTAGAGAGAAGTACTTGTAACATCCCCACTAGATGAACCTGATTCAATGTCCCACCTCAGATTCTTTAAGAAACAAATTGACACAATAAGCATTAAAACACACGACTAGTGAAGTGAGGACTTTTTCATGGCGCCATTTTGGATTAGTGTGTAGCTTGACTATTTGACTTATGTCACTTTTGAAGTCTTTGAAAGGAAATTAGCCAGAGTTCAAAGCCATGTAAAGTCAAATACAGCAGATGTCGTCGGAAGCGTCGGAACATATCAGTTCCCGGTCCCTGTTCTGGTCCCTGTCTCGATCCCGGATCTGGTCCCGGTCCCGATCCTGATCCCGGTCCCGGTTCCGGTTCGGGTTCCGGTCCCGGTCCCGATCCCGATCCCAGTCCCGGTTCCGGTTCCGGTCCCGGTTCCGGTTCGGGTTTGGGTTCCGGTTCCGGTCCCGATCCCGATCCCGATCCCAGTCCCAGTCCCGGTTCCGGTCCCGGTTCCAGTTCGGGTTTGGGTTCCGGTTCCGGTCCCGATCCCAGTCCCGGTTCCGGTCCCGGTTCGGGTTCTGGTTCCGGTTCGGGTTCCGGTTCTACTCCCGGTTCCTGTAACGTCCGGGTTCCACTGTGGCTCTAGTACCGGTTCCGGTTCTGTTGGTCTTGGTTCTGGTTCTGGTCCTGGTCCTGGTACCGGTACCGGTTCCGGTTCTGATGGTCCTTATCCCGGTCGGGCACAGTCCCAGACCGGAACCGGGACCGGGACCGGAACCGGGACCGGGACCGGAACCGGGAACGGGATCGGTCAATAAAACAATAAGTTTTTCCACACATTTTCCCATATTGGCATCTTTCTGACGACCACTCTGAAACTTGGAGAAATGCATAAAAACAGCCTCTAGAAGCACTACAATGAA
>OMNW01009254.1:0-49027 GCA_900303245.1 Selene dorsalis
AGCCAGCTCCAGGCACTCAGAGAGTACAGACAATGAACTGCTGCTTGGCACCAACTCCATCATGGTGTCCATACAGAAAAACAGAGACATATCAGAAGTGGTGTCGGCTGCGTTTAACTAGGAAACAGCATAATTTGGTGCAGTTTGCTGTTGCAGAGAAATAAATCTGTTTGCCCCTGGAGACTTTGTCATAAAACTGTCACTTTGTCATAAAAATGTCCCTAAGTACAAATTTGTAAACGTGGCAAGAGCTTTATAATAAACAGGGTTATAATAGGCTGTAGATGGAGACTGGAAGGTTGCCAGTTCATGTCCCTGGGCCTTTCACTAAAGGGGAGGCAGTAACACTCCTTTGTCTTTGCCTTCCAAAACTAGACAAGTAAATGAAGCACCAACTGTTCTGCTGAAGCTGCACATGACTGCACAGGAGCTGACTGTAATTACAGTGGGCAGCTCCCAGGTGTGAATGTGAGAGAACATGAGAAAAGAGCATTGTGTTCAATTGCTTAACAGATAGAAGCTGAAGGAGAAAAAGGAATGGTAAACAAAACACAGTGGCAAAGAATGAGACGGACAATTACAGCTGGATAAAAAAATGGACAACAAGGAAGAAAAAAGTGCACGTTGGCAGCCTGAGCTCCTCAGATACAGCAGCCAAGGCCTGTGGGCTTAGGCTGCATGACCCATCATATATTGTCCTGGTCTAAGGAGGATTTCAAGCTAATTTCAAGTGGTGCTGTTTATTACCAGGGGCTAAAATGTGTGAGCTGCTCTAAGCTAAACCTATGAATGCCTTCACAGTGCTGTGTAAAATTTAATCCAAAAATAACATGGAACTGGTACCAGGAAACTAAAATATATAAATTAAGACCAGGGGCACCTTAACGTGACTGCAGGCACGGGGGCTACAGACATTTCAGAGCATCCTACACCCAGCACAAATAATCGTGTCGGGCTACAGACTTTAACGAAATAATTAAAAATACTGCTCCATGGAGCTGCTAAAATGTCATTTCACGTAATACATTGAGGAGCTTTATCCATTTATCCTCACTGCATTGTGACAGTAATACTACTGTCTCCAAGGTGCTGGATAACTCCACGGCTGCACCCAGCAGCAGCCTCAGCACCTTGGACAGCGCCGCAGCACGCGGCCCTGACAAACACAGGCCTGGCTGCAGGATTAATATCCTCAGAAAAATAAGAGCAACATGAGAAGACACAGAAAGGACAGGAGTTAAAGTTAAAAGGTCAATGTTAAATTGTGTTTAAAAGTTAGTGCAGTTCATCCATTTCTGGTGGTTTCACACTTTGCTGGTGTGAGGGACTGGATTCTGCACCATGACTGAAGCTGTGTGTGTGGTTAACACTGTCCCTCTAGTAGGTGACTGCTTGGATAATGTTTTACAATGGAAAGAATAAGGAGGAAAAATACCCAGTTGCTACAGGGTCTAGGTTTCCCCACCCCTACTGCAGAAAAAATGGAATTTAAAACAAATCTCTGTTAACTTTTTTTAATTTTTGGATTAAATCTAAAAACAGTCACATGAACTAGTCTAGACAAGTTAGACTAAGTTAGACTGGAATGCTATGAAAACAAAGGATAGTGCGTAATGGATGGATCAGGACAGCACATTATTTATTATTAGGCCAAAATGGTAGAAGGTGATCTGGATAGTTAAACCTGGTTAAACAACGTTAAATGTGAGTTGTTACTCTCAGTACTCACAAGGTCTCATTTAAACTCAAACATCTGTAACAAAACACAAGCAGGGAGGATGCAGGTGGTGGTAGCTGTTCTCACACACCACGAGCTGCCGTAGTTGTAATTTGTAACAGGAATGAATAATCATAACTTCAAAGCAGATCAGTTTAATCTACATTATCTCAGATCAAGGACTATTGTAATGCAGACAAACCGTGCTCTGATCTTCACGCTCTGTCCTGTGTGTATAGAAAATCTATTTAACATAACACAACATACCACATATTTGGCCTGAGATGTGAGACATTGATGTGGGATTAGCCTTTTGACAACTGTGTATATTAACTAAAACAGGTAAAACTGTACCATTGATGTCCCTGTAACCATGGAGAAACTCTGCTGTCAGAAGAGGTGCTGACTCCTCTGAGCAGTAGGAGATACATGATAATAATATCACAGATCTGTGGATATTTCTCACTTTCCTCTGACGGCCTGAATAACTTGCTGCAGCACTGTGTTGCTCTGTCTCAGCTGTGATACTCTGCGAAGCACTGTCCTCTTTCCATGCACTGAAGTTTTTATTTTTTTGTACTTTTACTACAATACAGTCCAGGTATGACAGAGCATTCTCTATGACGGTAACTAACCATGTCCCATGAGACCTGTTGTTGGTTGGAGCGCATGCTGTGGTGAGGCCCATGCGTGAAGGTGCCATTGATCTGTAGCCTCAGCTTATCAGATGCTCAGACATGATTTTAGTGTGGTTATTGCTATAGTGAACGTGTCTTTAATTCTAAGTTCAGAGACAACTGCATTCCCCCACCGTACAAATCCAAGGCAAATAACTAGAACCAACTCTCATCATTTGGTTTCGCTCAGAGCTGTAGCTGTGTATCTTCAGGGGAGCGGTGAGCGGAGATAAATATAGATGATATGCCGTCAGATAAAGCGCCTGAAAGGAAAATACATAGAAGACTATTGGCAGAAGAAGAAATTTGCCTTGAGGAAAGTTAAACATAATCAATGAAGCAGAAAAACAATTACTAGTTGAGTGTGTCTGCTGGACAGATTAGCTAACAATGTACTGCAGGGTAGTCGTTGCACAGATCACCACCCAATGCATTAATCTATCACTTAGAGCAGCACAATCAATGCAATAAAGGCAATCGGTTACCTCCTCCACATTAGCTCCACAATCAGAGAATAGAGTCCTGCCACCAGCTTCTCTACTGTACGCCCTGCTTACTGCGTCTCCCCCTAATTTTCTTGTCTGTTCCAATAAAACAAAGAATGTAAGGAAACTGGATGGCTCTCCATCAACAGATGCAATTAGATCAAACAGCTTGTAGCAGCGGGTGCTCAGTGGCAGCTCCGCTTGTTGCTCTGTAAGACTCGGTTTCTGTGTAAAGACGTTTACAAAAAAAAGCTGGCTGGAGCAATCTCCTCATGTCTCAGTTGAAATAGATTTACGGTGGCTGCTTATTCTGACCTCGGCAAGTCAAGAACTTTCCTCCATTGCCATTCAGGTTGTTATCTGTCCATTAGAAATGCTGAAACATTTTGAAAAGCTTGAGGAATGGTAAAAAGTAGAGCGTGGGACTGATAATCCCCTTATCGGTGGATCAAATCCTTTTTATTTTATTTTTTTTAGCACAGGGTTTATGGACATATTTATTGCTACTGCTAACACCGCTAACACAGACTGAAGGCTGAGCTGCAGATCAGGGAGGCTTAAATACAGGCCCAGGGAATCTATCGTACAAATTTAGGTGTTTTCTACCTATGTTTTTGTGTGTGGAAGGGGAGCTGGGAGCTGGAGAAGTATTAGAGAGGAAAAAGAAAGAGACATAGGCAAAGAGAGGATTGTGTTGAATAGAAAGTCAAATAGAGGAACACGCACCAGAGGACACAATGTGGAGCCTAATACTTCTGTCTCCTCACTGTGCTCAATGTCTTTGTTTGCGGCATGTGTGTATGCATGTGAGCGCGCCAGGCTGATCTTATTAAACACAACCTGGAGTCATGCTGTAGACTATTGTTAATAGTTACTATGAGAAAATGGCCATAAAAGGCAAAATACCAATTCTTCTCAAAGAGCACAGAGAGCTTCTCTTCACAGTGGCAGGTGTTTACCTGAGGATGATTGCTGACTGGCAGCGATTGTTTACACAGCTTTTTATTTACCACCACATCCCCGGTGCGCCAGCATGCGTGTGAGACTGTTTGAGTGAATTTGTGTGCGAGAGGGGAAGCTCATGGAATATCACATGTGAGTGCGCCTGTGGCTCTCTACCCAGAATATAAAAAGCTGACATTAAGCCTCGCCCCGGTCCCTGACTGTGACACCCGTCCCCTGTGACAGCCTCAAAAGAACTACCATGTCCCTCGTCACATAGCAGGAGGGCCACATCATGAAACAGCAAAAATAACACCCATGGCAGCATTGTGTGCTAAACAACCGCCCCTCCTTCTCAACATAATAACAAAGATAAAAAAAAAAAAATCCCAGTCCTGGCACCAGGGCTCCAGGCTGAGAGATAAAAACAAAATCACAGCAAGGCACCTGAAAAACTGACATCAGCAATTAAATCAAGCGCTCCTAATGCGGCTCCCCAGGGGTATTGTGCAACAGCCTTTTCCGGATGCTCTGAGAGTGACTTTGCTCTTGTGTGACTCGCCATCATATGATTTGAGAGTGCTGCGTTCATATCGCTGAATGTTGTGACACATTTCCCCTGCTCTAATTTCTTACAAGATGAAAGGCTTGAGAGATTTCCCTGCTGGATTGTGCATTCATTTAAATTGTGTCACGTGAAATTGTGGTAGCTATATTAAAAAAGCTTGAGCTAAGAATAATGAGATGCCGCTGGGGCCACAGATGAGCTGATGTAGATTAAAAGAAGGCTTCAGTACACCAGTGTGATGGAGAATAAAAACACTTTCACCGCTTCAACTTTTACCAGCTGGAAAGATCCATGATAAGTGTCAGAGCCTCTACAATCACATGGGAAGAGAAACAGAGCTGGTACTTCAACTCAGATTTTTAAATCAGAAAGTTTTCAGGAGCTGCACGTGCTGTAAAAAGCAGCTGTTTAGGAATGAACCCATAAATTCAGTGGAACCAGTGAAGTGTACAGCGCACCTCTTCTCAGTCTAGTCAGTCGTCTCTCTACCAAATGATACGGGGGATATGAGGGAATAAAGAGATTTAATATTGTCTCTGTCACCACGTCTGGACTGTGTTCGCTCACTGCTCTTAGGAGAAACTGTTTTACTTTTGCATTTTGCTTGGTCACATCCTGTGTCTGAAGAAGTGTCTCTACCCAGAGTTTCACTTGGGTAAATATGGTAAATCAACAGCTGGAGATAGTCTGACTCTGGATGCCACCAGGGGCTGCTGCATCATACCCAGTCTTTTTTGGCAGAGGCTGCATCAGGTAGATCCAGACAGGAAATCAGACACAGGGACTCTTAATTATATCATATCAATACTTATGATGAATATCAAAACCAGTTGCCCCAGGTCAGAGGTCGACCGGTTGGAGCATTTTTACCATCAACCCACGGTAGAAGCACAAAAATCAAGGAAAGAACACCAATTTAAAGTGGCCAGTGTGGAAGGAAGCTGTGTGGAGGATGGAACCAAACTGTGTTGCACATGTGATGTCGCCGATTCGTGCCCGGTGCAACTTGAGGGTTAGTTAAGGTGAAGCTGTTGACAAAACAAACACAGTGTCTGTTTGTTCTATTGATTGTGTGGGAGAGGAATTTTTTGAGGGGAAGGGGGTGGGGTTGCCTACAAAGCAATGGACTGTTACTGGAGACTGGGGGTGGCTTCGTGTCTCACACCAAAGCTCACCATTTACTTCTTTAGACCAATCAGGTAATCGTCCCATAGACATACTCAAATAGTATTAGTTGGCTGAGCATAAATATACTGTAAAAAGAAACATAACAGCAGCATTCCAGTGTGTGTTTGCTCTCAAGCTTCAACCTTTAGACCAAGAATGGCAGTAACAGCCTGGGAATAAGTTCCTTCAACCTTCTGATACTAGATCAGATGATGAGGTGTTCTCCTTTGATCGTGCTCTCAACCTCATGTAGGCTCAGATTCAGCTGAATCTTGATGACCGAAGTCATCTTGCCTGATGTTTTAAATCAGCCAGTGACCTGTACTGGAATTGTACCTGTAAATGTCTCGAGCCATCCCAAAATCTCCAATCTTGGCCACACGACCTGCTCCTTTGCAGGTCAGCAGGCAATTCCGAGCTGCGATGTCCCTGAAAGAAGAGAGAAAAAAAAGATGTGAAGTTAGTGTTTGGATTACTGGAGCTTTATTAAAACACAATAATTCACAATCTCAAGCATTAACAGCACCAGTCTAATGATGTGGTGTCTAAAATCAGGGGGATATGGTGTGTATAAGATGTAGATATCCTGAACTGACATCCACATAGCTACATTTTCTTTAAGTTCACTGCAGCTTTTTTTTTTAAGTATTTGCATCTATAAGAGCCTCCGTGTATAAACACCTTCAGACGCACTGCTGGATCTGAAGTTCAGTGTAACTACCAACTTGCCCTGGGCAAGCTGGTATATAGTTTCCTACAATGCCTTTATGACTCTGCCCACATGGTGTATCCAGAGAGATGATAGAAGTGTTCCTGTATGGAGGGAGAGTGGGTTGGAAGAGAAAATTCATAAAATTCATATTTGCACAGTCCTGGGTTGGTTATTCTTTGAGAAAATACAGTAGTTCACTCAGCATGCTGTACTCCTGTCAGGGGAAAAGGAAGCAGAGCGCACACAATGCGTTCTGCTCCCAAGGCGTCTCACTTTCTTCACATCTAAAGAAGTGACGTAGTGGGGACGCTGCTGCTCTTCAGACTCAAGGCAAGTGAGCATCAAGCCCAATTAATACCCAGAATCTAAGATCAAAATAACATCATGTGACACTGCTCAGACTACATCATGGGACAGGGCAGGGCAGGAAATGAAATACTAGCAGTGATAAAAACAGCTGCACTGAGCTCTGAGAGTCTGTAGACAGCAACATATTGTTTTGATGTTTGGCCTCCACCCTCTACTCTGATAAGTTGGATGAGAAATGACACAATGAGGATAAAGTAGTAGTTCAGACTGATTCAAACTGAGGGCTACACTGTGCAGGGTTGCCCCACTTTAATGTGCCAGAAGTGTTCGGAACTATCCAACTTATAATAATTTAGTACTGCTTGAAATTTGATATTAAATAATTTAGGATGGAAAAGAAAAACAAGCGCATCCATTTGCTTTTCATTTTAAATCTAACAGGATCTGTTTTTGTTTGTTTGTTTGTTTGTTTTTTTTTACTTTGCTTCAGTTCAATTCAGACTGTGGCAATGAAATGAGTGTTGGTAAACTAAATTATCAAACCGGCTGCAGAGAGTTTCCTATTCAGAAGGAAATAGTAAAACAATCAGTGCATTTAGGGGCATTTCAACTATTTCATTAAGACTAAATAATTTCTATCATCGAGCAACCACTATCAGCATGTGGAAGTACACACACACTGACACAAACACTTTCACAACATCTTTTTTGATGAGGTGCTGAAGCAAAATCCGAGCAGTTCTTGTTTAATGGCTCAGAAGAATTCATGCAAATGATTTGCTTTTGCTTGCAGGCAAGAGTGAGCCTTGAAATGCAACAGCAGTTGTCATGGACTGCCAGCTGAGGGCTGAGGGGAAGGACACAGTGCTATTGTACAAGCAGCAGAGGGACGTGAAAGCAGTTGTTGTCACAGTGTTAAGTGGCCTCATACTGGAGACCTTCCCTACGGTAAATTTTAACTGCAGCTTAAAGATCCATTTCACTGCAGCACTTAGAGAACAGTCTGTTATTAGTCTATTTTAACATCTGTGGTTACATTAAACTAACACGCTCTTCTCAGCACAGTGCTTCTCCTCAGGTGATTAGAATTTCCATAGACAGTACCAAACCTAATAAAGTCAACAGAGGGCAACATGACAATAAGATCCACCGACCAGAAACAGACACAGGAATAATGCCAGCACAGGAATAAGCACAGAAACATACAGAAGGCAGAGTAAGACGTCTTCAGACAGCAGTAAACCTGTGATTTAACACACAGCTCTTCTTCCAGCCCTGTAATGCCTGAGAAAAAGCTGAATTTTCCAAATAGCTGCTCCACCATACATCATTCACCTGCCCTTTACTCAACCCTGAGTAAACACACCCCCATAAAAATTGAAATTAGCCTCAAGGACAGCGTTAGGATGAATTTTAATACTGGTTTGAGGGAAGGAAGGATGAGAGAGAGGGGGAGAAGGGAGTTCACAAGCTTCTGGAGAAGAGTCAGACATTGGGTTGGATGAATGGGGCAAATAAGGTTTAATATTCATTGGGTTAGAAGTCCAAGACAGACAGCTACTTTAATTGTTTTGATGTGATTGTAGAAGAAAGTACAACCTTTTCCAACACTCTTATATGCTTGACTTTTCTTATGGACATCCATGAAGGAGCTCTTTGAAAACAGGTTCAAGAGAACACTTTTCAAGTTCTTTAGTCACATAGTCGGGTTCACCAACAGCTGAGTGTATGGATGAGGAGGGGGCACTGTTGACTTGTGCCTTGCATGCAGACCGTAATAAGGCAAGCCGACTACCCCATCTGGCTGCTCTGATGCTAAACTCATCACTTGTCCTCTCTGCTATCATCTAAAGGCAAAAGCCGTGCAGAGTCCATATGTTACGCTTGGACAGAAGCAGTAAGCCTATTATTTTGAGGAGAAATCAGGAGGTGAATGTGGGTAAATCTGTGTTTGTTGAGTGTGTATATTTTCTTTTTATATAGTTTCTTCTGTTATCAGACACGTAGGATAATCTGTCAAAGATACCTGACATGTTTTGATGGTAGGAAATTCCGTCTTCATCAGAGGTATCACTAGGTGGAGAGTGACGTGTGTAAGTCAGCTGATGTTCACTGTCACTGTCACTTCGCCTCTGACACCTCTGATGAAGACGGAAGTTCCTACCGTTGAAACATGTCAGGTATCTTTGACATATTAGCCTACGTGTCTGATAACAGAAGAAACTAAATAAAAAGCTATTGTTAAACATATACACTGAATTTTATTGGATTGTATATTTTCTGTTGCTTATTTACATTGCTCATGCATACATATGTGCTGTATAGTGTTTATATTGTATATACATTCTCATACAGCTGTTTTTTCTCTCTGGCTCTGTTTAGGTAGGAAGACACAGAGCAGGGATGCAGAATATGAGACATTCCTTCATATGATCATGTGTTTTATTTATGTCTGCCAGCACTCTGTTGTTTTTGCATTTGGATATGTGAAATGTGTGGTCATCTGTGACATACCTGTGTATAAATTGGTTCTCCTCCAGATATTGGCAGCCCTTAGCGATGTCTCTGGCCACATTGAGAAGGTCCACCATGGTCAGGCTGGATGGGTGCTCCTGATCAAGGAGACAAGAGACACAGAGACACAAACAAAGGTACATTAGCAGCAAAGGAGAAGACAAACTAGTAAAAGAATCCTCAATCAAAAAGTCTGCAACAGCAAAGTGCAATACACCAGTTTCTCTCACCAGTCGGGGTCTGGTCTCCCTCAGGAAAGTCTTGAGGTCTCCTCCGGTCATCAGCTCCAGCAGGATGAACCTGGGCATGGCCTGGAGACTCACTCCTATACAACGCACAATGTTCTGGTGGCTGAACTTACTGCAGGGATGGAAACACAGCAGAAAAACACGAGTCGGAGATTAGTTTTTAATGGGCACCCCATGAGAGACAGAGTTTTTGTTTATTGTCCCTGTGCCTCCTACAGTACCTGATGATGAGAGCCTCCATGAGGAAGTCCAGCTCATCTTGCTCTGAGCAGACCTCAGGAAGGGTCTATAGTACAAAGAAACAAAATATCAGTGCAATGAAAAAAAGCTATGTTACTTTGTGTAGCACATAATGAAAAGAGGTGATTCAGTCATGGTGCAACAAAGCTGCCAAAGAGCTTTGCCAAATGTAACCGGCTGCTTATGTTGAGGGTCATGATCTCCTGTCCTGAGAAAAAGCATTCTCAGTACAAAATTGGATGATGTATAATTAGTTTAGAAGCCCTTCAGGATCTGATTTGATTCAATCAACGTTTGACCTTTGAAAAACAGAAAAAGTTACTGTTTCAGGGACTGGGGGAGAAATCACCTTTACTGCCACTTGCAGCGGACTTGGTTCGCCTGGTATCCCCACAGCCAACCCTTCATACACTTCACCAAAAGCACCGTGACCCAGACCCCTGGAGAAAAACAAACACACCTATTATTTACAACTGCATTTATTTTGGAGAATTAGGCTGAAAGTGTCACACACAGAGACAAGAACAAGAGCAAATTTTAAGATGAGATTTCTGAACTGAAGGCACTGGTAGCATATGTGTGTGCTCAAAGAATGTTAAACCAAATGCTATGCAAAGAAATGAGAACCATGGAGGGAATCAACATGGATAATCTCTTTAAACATCTTGGCAGAGTTGCTAGTCAGCATCTAAACTTAGTTGTTGGCGAACTTTGACACCAGCTATTGAACTTTTGTTGCTCTGGATGCTGAGAAATATTCATCGGTCGACAAGAAAAAGAACGTGTCACAAGGACCAAGAACTAGAATGATAAACTTAACAATAAACATATGAAAGATGCATTAAAAATTGAAAAGAGCCCTGCAAAAATAATTTCTCTGCTGTTCAGATCACTGCACTACACCCATACACTCGGAGACTTTACACTTATAACGTGAATATTTCAGGCTTTATTTCAGACTGCTACCTCTCCCACTGTGCTGTACTCATGAATTCACCCTGTTTAAATATCTCGTACTTGTGGATTTTTACTGGAATTACAGAGAACTGAGACAGAGGACCAGAGGGCTGTGCCATTGGTCATGGTTGTACAGTTCCTCACGTTCCTAACAGATGTAGATGGGTGTGTTCAGCTCCATGCTGCCACACTTTGACGAATCTTGGATCTTTTACCTGGTGAGGGAGATGTTGCGCCGTGGTACCTCCTTCAGGTCATTCACTGACGCCGTCTTGCCAGCAAAGCAGTAGTTGGGGTTGTAGTCGGTCATGATGGTGGAGGCCCGGAGCTTACTGAGCTTGCAGTCTGGACTCTGCAGCTCCAGCTGAATAGACTGCAGCTCGGTGTGTTTGCGCCTGTACACTGGTGAGATGGAAATGAAAGGGAAGTTTCATTCCACTACTGAGACATCCACAATTTAAAATCCAGAACACAATCAAGAGTCAAATCACAGAAAGTTGAAAGCTGTTGCAGTTATTATTTCCCTCAAGAGCTTTTGCTAGTACAAAAGCAGTTTTTATGAAATTGAATTACTTTGTGATTGTGGAATATTGATTGCTCTGTGCCTGATTACAGATCTGTCCCTCTAAAGTATTCATATTTATCATGTTTCACAATTGTACCCTCAACTTTTGAATCAGTCTGACACACAATCACATGTACAGTGTGACTGGTAAGAAAGCACAAAGAAAAGAAAAACAACACTTTCCTCTTCATGTTCAAACAACAGCACTTTAAATAGAATAAATCAGACCTTTTCTCTTCCTCTCTCGTGTGCACATGCACACATCCACACACCCACACACAAACACACTTTGTAGTGCTAGAAGCCTTGACCTGGGCCCGGTCCCAGAAGAATTATTCGTGTGTATACTTAGGTGTGTAGGTGAGTTATATATTTACCAAGTGCTGTCTAATGTACGAGTGCTGTCAGCCACCAGCTAAGCTGCCATCCATCATTAGTGCACTTCACTCATCACTGAGGTAGTCCCCCACATGATGCTCCAGCTGCATCTACTGATGTGTGTACAAGAGTGTAGGTGGGAGTGGGAAGTGTGTGTCACTCTTTAAGTGTGAGAGTCGGTGTGGGTGTGTGTGGAGGGGATGATGGCTCAATTAGTGCATATGTCTGGGTGTAATAGCCTAAAAGCAGACAGATGTCTACAAGGCTCACTTCCCATTCTGATAACAACCTGCTAAGAGTCATCTGAGAGGACCAGGCCAGACACTGAAGGACTGTGTGTGTGTGTGTTGAAGAGAGAGAATTCATGCGTCTGTTTTCAAACAGAGGACTTGTATGTGAACCTCTCAGACATTTAATAGCACTGTATGGCTCTTTATGGTCAGTCACAACTACTTCAACTTTCCCACTTGCTCCTTGTTCATTCTAGTTGTTATCCTGTTTCTGGAGACATTGTGTCATTTTGTAGTTTTATATATCAAGTCCTTTGGCCTTTTAACCATTAATGTTAAACAGCAGAATATGGCTAAAATCACTCCCACATAGTGCACAGTACTTAGATTCTTTTATTTAATTGTTTGACTCTCACTCAGGAGCCAGTGGAGTTGTTTCAGGTATTTGATAAGGTGTCTCACTCACAGTGGTTCAATAATAAAGTTCTTCAAACCCAATGCAATGCATGTCATTTTAAAGATGTGAATATTAATACTGTATGACACGACATGTGTCGGGATGTTGAACAATGACTGATGATGAAAGCCAGACAGGTAGACACCCTCTCCTCAGACATTTTACCTGTGTGACTTTATAAGATTATAGTAATAATATTCCTGGGTAATGAAGCACCTAGTACCTGCCTTTGTTCTTTCTTACATAGGAAATTAAAATAAAGCACACAGGCCATGACAATGAAAGGAAATGATTATGAAGGTCACTTGTGATGAAAATACTTAATCTGGCCATGTTTCTGTATATTTATTCATCACAAAAATGGAAACTTTTCACCCTCCAGAAAAATGTCTGTTGTGGGACCATTATTAAATTAAATTTGAGGCATTAATAAAATAACTGTTTCAGTCTTTTTAGAAAAGCCAAATCTAACTTTTATTTATGCTCACTAGCAAATACTCTGGATATGCATCTGAGTTTTGGATGATAATCAAATCTCTGAAAAATAATTGCCCTGCATCTCTCCATCCTATACTTGGCTTTGAAAATCGAATGATCAAACGCGCGAGGCTCTCATTAATTATTTAATTTCACCCTGCAACGTGTTGTAGACCGTGCTAGGCCTAAATCTTAATTCTCTCTCAAATCAGGGGGGTGATGAAGATTTCTCTTTCCTTCCCTCCTTTTCCTTTGCCTGAGAGCTGATCTAATTGCAGCAGCTTTAACATGCATGCATCTTTAACAGATCACTTGCATCAAGTTAAATCTGGAAGTGGGTCCAGGGTATCCCATTACATCAAGCCGGTGATCCGTGTGAATGGAATAATTACCATTCAAGTTCAAAACGGTCCTGTTTAGCAAAGATCCTGCAGTTTCTTGTTACATGAAACTTAGACAGTTTCTAGGGTCCAATCACATAATGCAGCCTGAGCGGTCACATTCTTGATCATGTCATAGCAGCATCATGTGAATTTACCAGTATCGCTTTGGAACTTTATGTTTGAAGGCCTGGACAATCACCATTGTGCTGCACTTTTCACTGACCCATCTAAAACATTTGATTCAGTTGATGGTGATATTCTACTGCACTGACTATACTAAACTGGTCCAAATAAACAGCCTACACAGGAGTGAGTCTATATTAATTCCTCTTTCATTCATGATAAACATAATAATATCATCAAACTATAATGTACACTTTTATAAAGATTACACTATCTTACATACCAGTGGAATTGTTCATGCTTTGGCTGTTGCTGATATACAGCCTGCTTTTAACATCTTTCACCAGTCTATATAGAAGCAACATGAATTCCTCTTAAATCATGACTAAACTAAGTCTATGCTAAAAACTATCTGGCCTACTGGTCTCTCATCTAAAACTCTCAGGATCATGGAATTCAAACAGCTGACTGTTAAAATACTCCTTACCTACCTTGAAGACCCATGTTAAACAATCTATCTAAAAATCTAACACAATTATAGTCTTTCCTCTGGTTACCAAAAGACCACTGTACAAAGTACAACACAACATGTTATTTCTTTCTGCTCTTGGAGTTGTTTTTGCATGCTTCATGCTTCCCCCCACTACACTAAAATGTCCTGACCCAGTGTGTCACATCACACAGCGCCTCATCAGAGGTGACACTTTTCTCACCCATTACTGCAACCTGTATGGCATGGTCCTCTATAATACAGTAAATACAAGAGAGCAGCACTGTAATGTTGTTCACAGAGTAGTTTCAATGGAATCGGCTGCGAAAAAGTTCCACTCTCTTATTTTATGGGAACATTTTAAAAAGTTGTACTTGTGTATCTACAATCATACTCGCACATACTTTAGTTACAGTGAAAACATAATGTGTGCATATGAACTATCCATGAGTCTCTGTCATTGTACATATCTATTTTTGTAAACAGGTTTCTCTTGAAAAATATATTCTCTTTTTGGAGAAAGGATTTAATAACGGAAACATCAACGTTCTCTCTTAGTGCCAAAGTGTGATAATACTCACTGATCATGACTCCAGATACAGCCAGCAGCAGGGCAGCGATGAGGGCCGAGGTGCCAACAGACACGACCACCCCAACAGAGGAGTCAGTCGGCGGGGGAGGAGGCGGGGGCACCTCTGACAAGGGGAAACAACAGTGTTGCACAGTTGTTATCTTCCCCAGAGGAGTATTAACATTCTCTTCGCAACTCTGATCCCCAACTTAATTAATGATGTGAAAGCGATGACACAACAGAGCTTAGGATCAGCGATGGCTAGTGCATGTCAATTCTTTTCCTGTGGGGAGGGATGATCTCATTTCACTTGTCTACGCTGAAGAAGAAATGTGCACAGCGAGAGAGACCATATTGAGATTGTGACCTTTTATGACCCAGCATCACAAAATTATCTACTGCTTGTCATTACTGAGAACAGATTTGTAAATCATAAGGCAAGGAGACACTCTAGGTCATTAAGATATTATTGAGATGGTAATAGCTCTGTTATTTGCTTCAAATTGTTAAGTGACATTCTGCCATATGAATTCATTTCAGATCTACAATCATACATTCATTATTCATCTGAGATTACAAATTATAATTAAAGAGGCAATTATAGGTCCAGAGGAAGCTTGTCTAGATCCCTTTGTTAGAGTTTGACTCAAGAAAAAGACATTGCACTGGTGTGAGGTCTGATTTTTTAGTCAAGGTTGACATGATCTAATATGCAGATTGAACTGCATGAACCTTCAGCCCACTGTTAGACGCATTCTCACTCTACTGCACAATGTCACTACACGAGGATCCAGGAGAAAGCTTTTATCCTAAACCCTTGACATGATAAGATAAAGAGCTTTTATCTGACTGCAGCATAGAGATCATTTACAAGTCACAGAGCAGGACTAGACACTTAGAAAACACTGGCTAATAGAGCTACAGGTGTACTCATTTTCATTAATAGGTTAGCTTATCCTTGGGCTTGATAATAATTATTATGAATGATTAAGGCAATGTAGAAAAAATGTTTCCTCAGATAAAGACTCAATAAAATACAGAGCCTCCCAGGCTTAATTACTTTCCTAGATTAATTC
This sequence comes from Selene dorsalis, assembly GCA_900303245.1. Taxonomy (NCBI): domain Eukaryota; kingdom Metazoa; phylum Chordata; class Actinopteri; order Carangiformes; family Carangidae; genus Selene; species Selene dorsalis. The sequence goes on from OMNW01009254.1 coordinate 15,287, forward strand.
ATTATCTATTCACAGAGTCATAGTCTATTACAGGTACAATTACACTCAGTTTAACTCATTTCTACGTCTGAATTAATTTCACATATTTGTGTGGGACAGAGAGAAATAGACCATTCTTCACTTCCCATCCTATACTACTGTGATACTATTTGCCATACCTGTAGCATTGATGCAAGACACTCCGTCTGGAGCCAGCATGAGGTAATCATAACAAAAGCAGACGACGCTGTCCTTGGTCTCATGGCACTCGCCGCTCTCACAGTGGCTGCAGTTCTGCACCGGACTGATGATCACTTCACCGTGACCCTCCATAGCTGTAAGCACGCACGCACACACACATACACACACGCAAACACACATACAAAGCATTGGATTAGACATTCTCAGGAAATCTCAAAGTAAAATGAGCAAAACCTTCAATAATACTACATTATAACTCACTATAGGTGATCCCAATTGGAGAATGAGGCATGAAGACCATTTTACACAGCTGCACAATATACTATACTAGATCATAATAACAATACAGTAGTAACAGCAACAAGAAATATCATTCCATATGGCGTCTCATTCAATCATGGCCTCCATATTAAGAGGTCTGGAATCAGCAACAATCAAGACAAAACAGCAGTGATTATCAGGCTTACTGAAGACATGTATATTTTCAATAAATGTTATGGTTGGATACCAAATGGGTGGGTGTGTTTAAAAACTCCAGTTTACAGCGCAGCCAGGATATATGGTTTATACATATTTAGCTATAAGCTTTATATTTATGGAAAATGAAATGATTACAGCTCTCCAGTTTTTCAATCATAACATATTAAAACTCAAATGATTGCGGTGACGCTCCTGTGGTTGGAGAGTCTGAGCTCAACATGGTACAACAACATTCAACATTCACGGTCAACAGGTTTATTGCCGCAGCGTGTCTGTTCATAGCAGACTTGTGTTTGGTTGTTCCATCAGCAGCACGATTCAATTTCAAGTACAGTGCTACCCAGTAAGTACAGACTGAGATGAAGTAAGGCAGGGCTGGTCTTCATACGGGGGTCATAGGAGCCTGCACATTTTCATTTCTGACCCATTGTACTGCAAATTAGTGCGACTGTATGTCTGCACAAAATCTATACAATCCCTTCATCAATTGCCATGGACTGATAATACCTTTACTTTTATATAGACTTAACAGAAATCAGTTCATGCAATTGTAAAGCACAATCAGCCCACCTGGGATTAGTTCTTATATTAGTTTTTGAAAGCTTGTACTGTTTAGTGAGCAAAGGAAGTGGCCTCATCTGCAGAATCTATTCTCTCCCATCAGTTTGTTATCAGCTCTATCAACACAAATGCATGAATCTAAGCCAGAATCATTTGAAAGGTTTCAAAGGAAGACTACAATTTTGTCTGTAGAACAGACGGTGGCTCCATACTAATGTGTCACGGGTACTCTGCATTCTACATCTCTACATGCAGTCATGTTACTCTGCCGAGGTGAGGAAGGTGACAATGATTTCTTTAATGACTTTTACAATTCAATTACACTCCTAGCTTTTTGTTCAATCATATAATTGTATTTGCCGAGAAACTATTTCTCATCTATCAAGGCTAAACAAGAACAGGCAGTACAGATGAGTCATTTTCTGACCCATATGCACATCATTTCTTCAGATGCTTGCAATGAAAAACTGCATTTTTTCATACACGTGGATGAAGTTAGACTTGCTGAAGCTGTCCTGGTCTCTAGCAACATGCATGTTTCTCCAGTGTCTACAACTCATAGTGATGCTGCAGCCCTATCTGTATTGTTCCACTGGTTTTGAAGCAGCCTGTATGCAGTAGATTAGGACACTGTATTGCAAACTGGTTACCTTTGTCAACATTGAAATCAATGAAATTATTTTTTTATCCTTTTTTTCAGACTTTGATTTCACACTGCAGGGTTGTCCGGTGTTTCCTGCTGTTCTCAATTGAGCTTGACAACTGTTACGTAACCTTCAACCAACAAAGCCTTTAAATCTGACCTTAAAATTGATATTATTCTTTAAAGTGATCAAATCACAGAGATTACATTCTGATATTTTGCTCTGCCTGTTATGATAATGGCTCAGACCTTTTGGTAATTCACTGGTTATAAATCATGCGTCTCTCTCACTCACTCTAATTCTACCAAAAATGCTTTCAAGAAGTGGACAGTTTATGTTTTATATAAATACAGTTATTATATTATGTTACATATGTTTGTAGATTGTAGATGATGAAGACAGATGTCTGTCTTTATCATTTGAGGACTGTAGGAAATGTTGTTCAAATGTCTTCTATCAGTACAGCACTTCTTTTAAAATGATGTCTCATGCAAACTCATATCATGCAGCCCTTTGAATTGCCTTGGTGCTAAATAAACTTGCTTCACCTTGTCTTAGTTATAAAACCCTTACATATTTTCTGTGTTGACTTTTATTTATTTATTTTTTCCCTTTTTCATTTTAGCATAAATCACCATGTAACTTCATTCTGAAAGGTGCTGTAAACATAGTTAATGAACAGCACTGAGAACAGTGTGGAATGTAATAAATGAAACATTTTGTGCAGTTTGAAAAAACAAATTTACTACTGAAATCCCTCCTCAGGAGGAAATGAACTAAAGTTGATGAGAAACTGAAGACGGTGGCTGTCAAATAAGAGGCACTGCCTCTCTACACAGAATTACTCCTATTAAAACTAAGTGTGAGAGAGATATGGGTGTGTGCTTTACGAGAGCTCAGTGGAAGACAACTGTAGTTCTTTAATGCCTATTTGCCATTTCCTCTATTTCTCCACAGAGTTAGGTGAAGAGAGAATCTTAGATGATGTATAGCTGATCGATAAACTCACCACTACAGCTGAAATTCCATACTGTTTTTTTACCCCAACCTAACCCCATCAATTCAAATGCACAAGAGGAGAAGAGTATAGGTGGGTCAACAATTTATTGATCAGTTCCTCCACTCTATCTGGAGGCATTAATCAATAGAAAAAATAAAATAATTCTTTGGCTGGAATGAAAAACTCCAGTATTTCGACCTCCACTGAACAACTGTTCACATCTGTTGTACATTTCTTACAATTCCTTCTCTGAGTGAAGCTACTTTGTGCTCTACATACAAATCTGCATTAGTAACTTGTAAAAATCTTGCAGGAAGCAAAGCAGACGCAGCAAAGCACAGCAACAACTAATTTAAAATGTCAATTGGAAAAATTTGTTTTTCTCATCATTCTGTGCAGTACAAACATATTAATGTTCACCTGGAAACACTACAAAGGTATCAAACGTTGAATACAAAAATGTTGACTGCAGCTTTTCGACTGCTGAATGGTTTTGTCTTTACTTAATAAACATAGCAACATTACCCTTCAGAGGAAAGAGGAAGGGCTCTCCCTCTGGACTGAGGAATGATGTGCCATCATCGCCATCGTCTTTGGGATTGTTGTCTGTGGAGGTGTTACCACCTGAAAACAAGGAGGGCCACACAGTTTACTGTAACAAAACCTCGCTGTCATACTTTCACCAGTGAACACAGAGTGTATTCAGTGGGAACTGAACAAAAACATCTAAGAGCACATGTCACAGAATATAAGAAAGAAACACATAAGACTGTCCACACAGGGATTCTGTAGCAGTCATCTGTCTTCTCATGTAACTGTTATTTATAATTCTTATAATTTAGGTTGGTTTTGATTCATGCCTTCTCTGTACATCCCACTGCTGGAACGACAGATTTATACCGATGGTCATTAAAAGTTCATTACATGGTAAGTACAGGGTGATACATGATGTCATATTTCAAAATTGTCTTGATCAGTTAGAAGGAGAGGACTTATTCCACCGAATCTTTTATTGTCTAAACTCTGTCTCCTTGTCACATTCAGTGTAAAACACTATAGGATGTTCATTTGTTCATGCAACCCAAGACTATTTATTTGTTAAAGTTTTACTCAGAAAAACCTTGGAAATCTCTTGGACTAACCTCTGTAGCCTCCACCACCGCCTCCGGACATACAGCCACCCCCGCCGCCCCCGAAGCCGCCACGGGTCTGCCAGAACTTCTGACAGGCCTGCCCTCCCTGGCCCCCCAGCACCACCGGTCTGCCACCCTGACTGACAGGAGCACTATCGTTCCAACCTCCGCCTCCACCTGCCACCAAACACACATTTGATACGATGTGAAGTAATGTGTTGTGTTGTGAATCAGAGTGATAGAGGGAAGAGAGGGTTCTTAAGTGGGTCAAAGTAGGGAAAAATGCAGGAATATATGGCATGTCTATGGGCATACACACACACACACACACATAAACATGCATGCACACACTGACATACGCACACACAAGTATCACTTTTATGAACACACACAAACAACAATCCCCTGTTAATCACAACGACGTGGGTTAGAGCAGAGACAACAAATATAAAAATCCCTTCAAACAGACCTGGTAACATGAGATTAAAGTTACAGCAAGTAAAGTTAAAAATAATCCCTCCCATTTCCCCTAAACCAGACAATTTCATTTCCCCCTTTTGTTTTCCTCCTTCTCATCTGAAGCCTGAGAGATACTGACAAATGAAAAAAACCATGCTGAATATTTCATTCATGAGTTCCCTCAAAAGTAAACGTTGGGCTTTGTGAAGATGTGAAAAATCAATACCGTGTGTTTTCTGGGCTGCTCCTCACCTCCAAGCACATGAATAATAGAACCTGCTCTGTGCATGGATGTAACACTATACAGCAAGGTCCCTGACATGAATTACTGTATCATGAAGAGCACCATGCTGCTTGCTCATACAGAGGTGAATCTGTGACATTTATACATCAAGACAGAGGTAAAAACCTTCAGGATAAATGGATATGCTAACAAGAAATACAAGTACAGACAGACATGCAAATGAACACTCCTACTCCGGGCTATCTGTAAACCTGGACTGTGATTGTGGTTACACGAGGAGGGGAACAGAAAACACACAGCATGTCTCATCCTGAAGTTAGGAAAGATAAGACAGAAACATTTCAGCACTGTGGGGTATTACTCATCTCCTCTCATCCATCATAGTCTCAATGTCTCATTCACATTAACTATACTGACAGTGTAGTGCTACACTACAGTGCATGTCAGCTGCACACATGAAGCTAATGCTAACACTGATCATTGCTGTGTGTACTGTACCTGCTGCGTGTGACTTCCCATTGCGTCCCGGCTGACTGGGCTCATAGTCCATGTGCTCCATCTGGCTTTCTGATTGGCTGCTGTATCCCCGGCCTCCTCCTCCAGCAGCAATGATTAGGGGCTTGTACAGCCCCTTCTCCACCTGGGTCATTATTATTATTATTATTATTTTTTTACAGATATATCTACATTGGAGACTTTTGCTCTTCAAAGGAAAATCAACATTTAAATAAAAAATGCTCTGACTTGGTTTCTGTCTGGGAGAGATATGAGAGTATTTATACATTTAATATATTTTTAAACAGGGAAGGACCCTCGTGACTGTCCAAAGGTAAGACCAACCAGAGAGCCAACAACTAAACCAACATAACATGTTAATTAATGAGCTTCAGCTTTGCTGTTAGGTGGAATCTGTTACTGTCAGGCATAGACAGGCTAACTGTATCCCTCTGTTTGCAATAAGATTGAGGTTACGAGCAAGAACAACACACATATTGCCAAAAACATTAAACTAGTTTAATGAGCTGACAAAATGTCAGTTCACACAGAACCTCTAATGTGACATATACTCTACAATAGAAACTCAGCTGGTTTTAAATGTGTAACACATGTTTCTGACTAGAATATCATGTAAATCTCTATAAATCATGTGCAGTCATATGAAAAAGATGCAGATGTATAAAAACATCCTCTGACTGTAGTGTCCTCTCAGCAATTTCTTACCTTGAATACGTATGTAGCCCCGCCTCCTCCTCCTCCGCCCCCTTTCACTTGAGTCCTGTTCACCATTGGGCTGCTCTGTTCCAGGCAGATTTTATTCAGTATGCCGTTGGACTGCAAGGAGGGAGAAAAATGTCAGTTTGCCAAAGAATTGCTTTCCCTGATGTCAGTCAGTCCCAGCTGCTGTGACTGTAAGGTTTTACCATTACAATGGTACACAAACACTAAGCAGAAACATCCATATGCAAACAGGGACTGGAACGCAATGTCCAAAGTTTCCTTTATGAGACAACTCTACTGTGGTTTGAACAGGCTGATTTTCTGAATTTTACATGGCCATAAATCTGTGACAGTGCTGCTCTGTGGGGGCGGGTGTGACTGACAATGATGTCAGGAGTCCTACTCTACACTGTTTCAAAAGAATTATGGGAAATGTGTGAATTAACAGTTTGACAAACACCTTTATGTTCACATCACCTGCCTTTTTTTTTTTTTTTTTACTGCATACCAATAACAATTGTCATCTTTGTCATCATTAATGTAAAGTTATCCATTGCATCTTAGTGGCATATAAAACTGTAAATGAACTACCCTAAATGACATAATTGGCATTAAGTTGATTTGTGTTGTCGATGAATAACAAACATCAGACAGTTTTTTCAGAAACCCATATTTATGAAAACAGAGCTGTATATTTTGTTGGTCCTGTGGATTGATGTGCCTGTCTTGTGTGCTATCCTGCTGAACTGCCTGGAGCTGTTCCTACTCTGAGAGAAAGAAGGGCACCAGTTCCCTCCTCTTACTCAATGTGAACCTCACATAAACACATTCACAGTCATTCATCGCTGCCTTTTACTCCCACATCTGTCTGAACCCAAACTCCGAAGGCCTGGGAGGGAGGAAGGGGCAGGACTTTAGTGACTGTGAATGATGGGTAGAGAGGGTAAAAGTAAGTGCATTCAAATGTTATGGAAGAATCTTCTTCAGCCTTTCTCCCTCAGCCTGTTCTGTCAGCTTCTCACTTTTAAGTTGAGGAAAACAACAGAGACAAGGTGTGTGTGTGCATGTGTGATGGGCATGTGTGTTTGCACATGGCAGAAAGAGAAAGACACCCATGGAAAGAGTGAGAATTTGTCAGGACAAGGGGGGTATCATTTCCCTCACCAGGGAGTGTGAAAAAAACACTGTTCCACAGCACAAATCACTTTCAGAGTGACCCTTTGGAGACAGTTCCTGCCTCTCCCTGTCAGAATTGGGGAAATAAGAGAAACCATAAACGACTTCAGCCTCACTCTGGAACAGCCCAGGCCACCTCTGCTGTACTGAGCACTTCAAGACTCACTGTGCTAAAATCCATTCATGAGATGACAGTGTTGAGGACCTCAGCCAGCAAAACAAAGCCATATACCACAACACAGACATGAACCGCTGCTATAACCAAGAGAGCTGCTACATCAGCATCATCTTTCACATGTAAAAACTACTAATTTGAACATTTACAAAGTCTCACAGGTTTGTGACCTATGAACCCCTGAGGGTCTGAATCTGTCTTTATGAGACAGTCATTTCTGCACTTCCAATGAGTGATTATTTGCTCAAGTTTTGTATCATATAGAAGAAGAAACAAACTACTGTTATGTTAACCAGGTTAAATACTTAACTCTGTATAAAGACATATGTAGCTGTCTTTCTGTAACACGTGAACAAAAGCCAAAGGCCAAGCAGCAGAGGCATTTTTCCCATTATTATGGAAATGTATTGCGCTATATGCCATAGATGTGTGTGTTTTGTCAAACGTTTCAGATTCCGTTCCTCGGTGGTTGTTTTTTGATAAGTGTCAAAGTTCAAAAACTACATTTTCCCTGTTTCTGTGCAGCGAGAGACCTAAATTTTTGAACAACTAAATGTCAGATGATGGATGGTTCCACTGGCAGGTAGAGGATTGTGAGGGTTTTAGTCTCAGTGTTGTGAACTGTGAGAGGAAGCATGCTGTGCTGCTGCCAGTGAAGAAACTCCAGAGCATAATGGATGACAGCCACCCCTGGCAAAAGAACATAAGTAAGCTTAGGAGAGACAAGGGGAAGATCACTGCAAGCACCGGTTGCAGATTTAAGGAGTCATTTGTGGCCAAAACAATGGTGTGACTTAAAATGAGGGTGGTGGGTGAGGTCCAAGGACCCCTCAGGGTCCATGAGGAGGCCTGCCAAGGTCTCTGGATGCTATCCTGCCTGTGGAATGTTAAGGGATGTTGATTTTCACTGTAAATGCCCCTTCCACTAGTTGCACAGGATATAATTAAGCTAAATTTATAAGAACCTTTTATTGTCCTACATTGGTGTTTTTGATAAAAAACATTATATGGGGTCTGGTGAAGTTACACCCCTTTGTCTGTCTGGATAAAATAAAATGATTGGGTTAACTATTTAACAGTAGACCCATCATATATAAGGTTTTTGTTTCAGGTATCTTGCTAGTATCAGGCGTTATGGTAAGGTGCAGGCTATAGGTTCTCATGCAACTGAACATCTTTTGACTACTTGATATGTGACTGATTGAATCACAGTGAGTTAAAAAAACACTCACATTGGGGCAGGCGTTTTCTCCTTGTTGTCCCACCAGGATGTAAAGCAGCTCGCCTCTCCTCAGCAGGAAGTCTCCAGTGATGTAGACACCATGTGATCCACTCATGGCAAATACGCTACGGCCACCAGCAGCACCGTAGGCTGTTATCCTGGTTTGAACACACATAAACAAAAACAACTCACAAACAACTTCTAATTACTTGGATAATTACTCTGATGACACAGGAAAGTGAAGGCTGGCTGATTCCATTTAGTTTTACAATTATCTTATGGATCTAAACTGTTTCACCCAACAATAATGACGCATTTGTTATATATTTTGAAGTATACTGTTTGTGTTTATTAGATTTAAACAGATAAACAGTTGTCATGTACAGGAAATTCATGACAACTGTTTATCTACTTAATTATCTGTGATTTTTTTTTGATTCTTCTGCAAATGGTGATGAGCTGACAGACAAATGAATTTCCCTTTGGGGATTAATAAAGTAATTTGTATTGTATTGTATTTTATGTGTAACAATAAAAAAGTGCCAAAATGAATCTGGAAACAGTGAAACACACTTTTCCACGAGTCTATCTAATTAAAACATTTGATCTAGCATGGCACAATGCAAAAACATAAACAACACTAGACTGCATGGGCAATGCATGGACACACTAACATATCTACAAATACACACCTTTGTAGCAGAAGACACTAATTTCAAACTCTCCAGTTGTCTTGCCAAGAAAAAAAACAACAGCTTGATTGGTTTTTGGGAGTGCTTCGATATTTTTCTTCCCTGGTGGTTGAGCTTGGTGGGGAGAGAGAGAGAACGTTGCCCGGTGCTCAGTAGCTACCTCAGCTGTTTGCCTAATGACTTTTGGGAGATGCAGAGCGCACATGCATCTCTGTGGCCGTCTGTCAGCTTCATTTACAGGCTCTGCCAGCTAAACCAGGCTGAATCAAGACCACATTTGCGGAGTTTGTGTGGAGACAGAAGGTGTTTTTCTAAAACTCTGGGACATGTGTTATGACAGTGAGGTCCATGTTGTTGTTCACTAGGTATTTTAAGACCTGAGGCTTTTGGCTGGGCTTAGGTGTGTGTGTGTGTGTGTGTGTGTGCATGACTGGGTGCCTGTTTGTTTCTATGTTGATGTGGGAGGCTCGTAGCATCTCTGTTTGAAGAGTCCGAGTCAAATCCAAATTAAACGCCTCATGTTGTCATGAATGCCCACAGGAGGAATATTGATCCTGCATGAGGTAGTGGATATTACAGCATTAATCCTTGAGCAGTGCGCAGTTGGAGGTCAAGGTGCTATTGCTGATTGTTAAGGTATTTTGGAGTCTTAAAGGCCACCAACTTGGATATGGAGGTGGGTAATTTTTGGATTTTGGAGTCAGGTGTAGAATGCATCATGTTATTTAGCTGCCATTATCCCAGCCTCTGCAGCCTTCTGCAAGAATCTGATAGTGATATTTCTCTGTTGGCTTGTGGAAGACTGATGTGCTGCGATGCACAGAGGAGTGAAGGTGGGTGTGAGGAAGTGTCTGCATTGCTGCAAAAAATGTGAGTCGCACAGAGTGCTGATGCTTAAAAAAGAGAGATCTGCACACTGAATCCTCATGAGGGTTAGGGTTAGTGTGTGTGTGAACCCTGCGATTGGCCTAGCAACACACTGCCATCTTTAATGAACAGAGATTTTATTGTCACAGAGAGGGTGTTGAGTAAAAAAAAATGCTGTGCAAGTAATGGTTAGGTCTGATGTTTGTGTGCTCGGGGCTTGTTCTCTGGCATCAGTCCTACCTGTACGTGCCAGTTTCTGGGACCCGCCACATTTGAACGCCTTTGAAGGGCCCTCGGGTGCCTACTGTCACGTTGACATTGCTGTTCCTGTAGGAGTTGAGGCACTGAGTGGGAGTCGGGCCCTCGGGGCCTACAGCCCCACAGGTATGAAAAATCCATTTTTTGGCTGCAAATGAAGGAAGAGAAATATAGCATTTAGCACTTCACGAAGCACACACACAGCTTCAGAAACACGTACTCTGCATCCAGTCTCACATGCATTTACTCACATTTAAAGATGACAGAGAGGCTGAAACTCAGTGTGCACCACAGACTCATTACAGTTCTATTTGTCTCACATTCATTCCACTTCACATTCCCCACTGCTCCACTTTCACGCCAATAAATCCCAAATATAGAGATATGAAGCAAATTATTACACATTGAGACGACAAGCTTCAAACTGGAAGTCGCTCATATGAGATGCTACTATCATTACATGCGCAACTGCAGCAGTGTAGTGACAGGATCGCAGGTGACAAACATTCCTTCTCGTTCTCTGTGTAATCCCGTGGGTTGGTGCTAATTGGGGTTATTTTCACTGTAGTTAGCATGAGATTAGTCTTGTCAGATGGACATGGAAGGACTTAACACCTCGGTGCTAAATCCTGACTTAAGGCTTGTGAACACAGAGCAATGAGGACGACTCCGGGGAGTGAAGCGGCGCTTTCCCTCTCATCTCTGTCTCCTTCAGCCTGCCTGTGAACTCTCTCTCTCTTATCATTCATTTCAGAGCCGGGTTGATTATTGCAAATCTGACACCAGATAGAGTCAAAGGCATTTCTGCAACAAAGCACATGGTGGCTCTTTTGATTTTAGACCCGCTGGTTAGTTTGACTGTAATAATGTGCGATTATTAACTTTAAGAATGAGCAGACAAAGACGTTGTTTCTTTTCTTTTTCACAATTGTTTTATATGTTTTGCTTTAAAGAGAAGAAATAGCTCGGGAGAAGTCCCAGGAGAGCAAGCTAAACTTATGATGCTCTCACCGCAACACCTTTTGCTGTTCAAGTTGCCTGCTGTGAAGTGCCTATTAGAGATGAAGCCTATGACTAGAGACCCCAGTATATATAAGCATCTCTCGCCAAAACCCACTCTCTCTGACTGGGGAAAACAAATGCAGGAAGCTGGTATTTTTAGCAAATGTGTACCTGTGTGTCTACCTCGAAAAAACACAGTAAAAATATGCACCATTTCAAACTAATTATCTCCTCTGGAATTATGGCAAGCAATTGAGGTTTCAAAGGAAAGATTAATGTGGTTTTGGGATGTAATAATTTCAAAGCCACAAGAAACATTCATCCTGAGTGCCTGTGTCTGTCACTGTCAGTCCAAATGATGACTGTTATTGCTGCCGAAATCTGGATGGACTGCATGTCGAGCATCGTATTTGTCAGTCTGATCCTCATGATTGCTTTGGTTCAAGGGCACCCCGTAAGTGATCCACCATCAGTAATTCACACTGAGCTCCATGCTGTCTCTCCACAAGCATTTCTTTTTGAGTTTGGCAAAGTGTTGCCAACAGAGACAATTTCAAACAGACTGACACTTTGAAAAACACACAGAAACACCTGTAACAGAACGATCTGGAGTTTAGCCCTGGCCTTAGCAAATGCACTTCTACTGTAAAAAACAATTGTGGGGTGACTGGACCACGGTCTGGCTCAAGTCCAGCAGCAGTAAATTGATCCCCTGAGTCAGTATTTTCAACACCCAGCTAGGTAAAAAGAGTTAAGACCGCTGGGAGAAACCCATCACCAGAGAAGAAAAGCCTCCAAAGCCAAACGGTCCTTTAAAGGCAAATCTTCCCGTATTTAATGGGTTACTGTGAGATGGCATCAGCTATGGTTTGGCATGATAAAGAGAAAGATGTGAAGGGAGGATATAACATCTGAATTTGTATGTCAATGTTCCTCTTCCTATACAAACTGAGTCCTCAGCTGTTTAATATTATTCAGAGCGAGCCTGACTTTCTGACATTAGCATCGCTGGTGTTGAAAATAGCGATGTTGTTCGATTTCTCCCTTCCATGTCTCTAGGGTGTGGTTGGTTTCACACTTCGACCCAGCTGATTGATCTTGTTGGGCCATCAATATGAGAAAGTTCTTACACCCAAATGGCGTAATAAGAAGCTCTGACAGGCACTTGGCTGAACAAACAAAAACAAGATGTTCTCTCACAGATGATAGTCTTCTGTAATAAGCGGTGTGTACACTCATCTGACCAGCAACACACACGCACATACATACCCATGTACATTTACCGATACACAGACTCAAATGTCCCTGGGGAGACTTCTTTGCTGTGACCTCCGACTGGCCTTCATCAAAGAAAGGGCCAATGTACACTGTTATCATTGAGGAATTAATACAGAGGATTGGAATAAGACAGACACTAAGAGTCAAAGGGAGATAGCAAGGCGCGCAGTTTAGAAAAATCTCTCCGTTATGATTACAATACTGACAGTAATGTTCCAGCGGTTGTTATCTCCTCTGAACATTATTAACAAGGCAACAGTAAACATGTCATTGCCTATAAGTGACAAAGGTTGTGCTAAGGCTGTCTGCCCAGGCAATCTGGAACAACAAAACAAGCACACAATTATGTTTACAGTAAAAGTGGCTTTAAATTGCTGCTTGTGAGCTGACACTGTACAGAGACAGACAGATGGACCACCAAACAAACGGACGGACAGCACCTTCATCACTCAGTACAAGAAAGCATTTTGTAGCAATAAGCTGTTTAGGGCTTACATTGAAATTCTAATGTTTCTAGATTTCAGTCATGATGAGGTTAACTTGGTTTCAGGTCATGTCTTTCTCTGTTGGGAGAAACTAAGCCAATCAGAAATCTCCAGACTGGACTAAAGCCACAATGAGACGCACAGTATCCCTGGTTAATAAGGAATGGGAAATGGTTTTCAAATATTGAAATAGTTGTTCAATTTAAAAAAATCAAACAGTTTATGAGACTATCATCTTGTCTGAAAAATGTAAATGTTCCTTTTTTACTATTGCAGAGGATGGAGAAACGTGGAAAGCGGCTATAGCCACCAGAAAATTCTATGTGGAACTACCGGATAGTGCTTTTTGCTTGAAATGCCCATCCCTAGTGTTAATTAAGTGCAGCGGGTCCCACAACACATGCAGTTAGAGGGGGCCAATGTCTCTAAGGCAACAACAAGCAAAACTACACCTGCTACAGTGGGGTTCACAATGTAAAGATACATCTGCTTTGTCAACAGTCCTTTAAACAAGCTAAATCTACACATTTCTGACTGACGACGCAAATGTTGAGTTAATTCCTCGTATCACCCAGTGGCAGAGATATAGTCGGGATAGATATACCAGACTGGTTGGGGCAAAACTGCCAATTCAGTCAGTTTGACAATTTACAGAATAACTTCATGCAGTAGAAACAACTGTCAAACAAATCTTGTAGCTCTATTTTCGTCTGTACCTCTGTTTCCATACAAAACAGTGCACTCCAAAAGAATGCAATAAAAGCATTTAAAAGCAACTTATCTAATACACTTCCACTTTAACTATATTGTAGGCAGAAAACAGTACTGTATGTAAATCTCTGGTCTTAGCATGCATCCAGTGACAGGTGTCAGCCATTAGAAAGATGGATCAAGGTTGGCACGTCATGAACTGACTTGAATGCTAAACACAAAACTTATGGAGCACCCGAGTCCAATTAATTACAAAAGCCTGTTTTGCATGGCACTGCTCGTTATCAGCCTCAAATCTGTCTTAGTGACTAATGTTTCCCTCCAGAACCCATAGTAACAACAACTAGCTAACTGATTGCCACAGGCCTGTGTTTATGAACAAGTAAACAATGAAGCACAGACTAATTAGCAAGCATGTTATGGCCAAAACTCCTTTTCTGCATGCAGCATTCAGGGACCAGCATCTGCTGTCATTTACTTTCAACAGCCAATCAGATGGCTTCAGTCATCCTGCCTTCGGTCTTGTTTTTGTTTTTATTTGTATTTTCCATCCTTTTTTGTCTAGACAAAAATGTCAGAGGGCATATGATGGTGTAGAGGATAAACAACATACATAGTGGATGAAAATATACACAATAAACATGAAGTGACTATATGAAATTGGGGAATGTGTGTATATACAGTACATGCTGGATGTTGAGGCAGCGATATGTCTCCTTGTTCAGGTTGGACAGGTTAGTGTGGAGTAAGGAGGATGGGCAATCACAGCATCATAATAGTGAAATGAAGATAACACACACTTGAGATGGCTGACAAATACACCCACAATAACACATACACACACTCACACATCATTGTTGTTTGACATTATCACATCAGGAGAATACTAGCAATTCCATAGATGGATAAAAATAAAAATAAGAAATACACCGTTATCCTACTGAAGAGGAAGAACAATAAACAAAAGCAAGAGAGAGAGAAAAGAAAATGATCCTTCTTTCTTTGATTCGATGTTAGTTTATTCCACAGAACTTGTTTTTATTGTTGTGTGGTATATGAGCGGAAGTGGGACACCTTGATATGAAAATGTGCTGTCTGTTCAAAGAAGCTAATGCTTGTACATCCTGCTACATTTTTGCAGAAAAGGTGTAAATATAATGACACTTTTGCATCACGACAATGTATTGTGTTTAATCTTTTGAAAAGAACCTGGAAACAAAAATCTTAGTCATTCACACATACACACACATACACACTCAGACAGTAAATGGCCACTGAGAGGGGGAAATGGGCCCAGGGCTGATTTTGAGGTTAGCGACACACTCCTTTCCCATCAGGAGAGGTAATCACAGAAAGAAAGGGATGCCAGCGGATCTAGGTGGACTTTTTCAACCCCCCCTCCCCAAAGCAACTGATGACTCAGCAAAGAGGGGCTGGTGCCTCACAGTAGGACCGCTGTGAGAAATGAAAGTGCCTGCTGCCAGAATGGTGATGAATCAATGGAGATGAGGGGAAAGGACAAGAAAGAAAAAAACAAAGGTCAAGATAGGGGGAAGAATGAAGTGAACAGGGACAAGACGTGGTACAACAGACTGAGATGTGGGCAAATGCTGATAGGTATATGGCAGTAACGGGAAGTATACAGTCACTGACAGTCTTTAAATGATGAAGATGGCAGTGACTGGAGAAACAAAAAGTAACCAGCTCACATATGGTGGCAGAAAGAATGGAAAGATGAAGAGGAGGGCGAGAGGAGACAAGAGACGTTGATGTTCGGTGGGGTTAATCATTGAGTGTGTCGGGGGGAAAAAGACAGCCTTGTTGGAGTGACGGGTCTGCTAAGCTAAAACTCTCATCAGGGTTGCTGTCCTGCCCTGCAGACGTCAAGGCATCAGCTGCAGAGGGGGGAGACGAGGAGAAGGGAGACGCCTGCAGAATGTTAACCAGTCAAGTCTGTCTTTGAAATGACCAACATATTGCTGCGAGTTCAACTTCTTTCCCCCAAGTTAATATCTATGATAATTACGAGGGCGAAAGCAGCGTGATCTCAAAGTCCCATGTTCCTCTGAAGAGACTTATGTCTGCTGTCTTAACTGTAGCTGTACTGAGTATTACCTGTGTAATCACATTACAGGTCCTACATTTCACAAACAGAAAACCCTTGCAGTTTACTTACGGTGCCAACAAGTGAACAGCAGCCAGCACCCTGTTGCCCGTGCTTCTGTCCGCTCGCATTACGTACGTAGGCACCAGTGAACATCTTGGGTATTGTCCAAAACAGTGACGTGACAGTTGTATTGGGAAATAAATTCAGCCCTCTATGGCACCTGGATAGACCTGGGTGTAGGACTACCAGATGTCAGACCTTGTGCCGTTCAGAATGTGATTAAATGAGACTGCAATGAAAGATCATCAGCGACGTAACAGTGAGTGCAGAGAAGGAACCTCTACCAGCTGTGGCGTGAAGCCATACATGTATCTGCTGGAACATGCACATGGCACACTCTCATGTGCACCCTGAATGACAGGCACACAGAGAGGACCGGTAAGAGGATTTGTTCTGGTAGTCCCAACGGCCAGCTCGAGTAAACATGATCTACTGGAATTGTGTTGATGGATGAGGTAACTAAAGATAGACTTACACTAATTCAGTTTCAATCAAACTATTACCAATGAGTCAGTATCAACTCCCAAAACTGGCTATAGATATACAGTATACCATCAGCCACAACAATAAAAATAGTTAGGTATTTTAATATAGCTGATTGGTGTTCAGTTTGGGTTGCCTTTTGAGTTATTCAAATAGAATCTATAAGGCATAATATCACTATGAGCTAAAGCAGACCTTAGTCTTCCCCAGCTGCAGAACCATTCCCATTTGGCCATTGCTGTACCAAACTCTCCTGCAGGAAACACTCTTGTGTTCCTCAAGTGCAATATTTCCTGCTCAGCATACAAGATTTGCTCCGTAGACTGAGTGGCCTTTGTTTGTTGACTGAATCTGCCTGTGGCTTCAGTTCAGTGCATAATTCTATAAGGTTATCAAATCATTTTGGACAGCCAAACATTAGTTGGATCATTTGCTGTCTCCATTTGACCCTCTGGAGACAAGCAGACCACTCTCTATTCAAGACAGAAGAGTGACCCACATTACAGACATTCAGTCAAACAAATTACTTCACGAGAAGAGCCACACATTTCACTGTGGGCTGCTATTATGAGTAGTCATTGTTGTGTCTGACCGTCACCGTACTTTTACTCATCTATGTCAGTCACAGTTTGTTCTACTGACACTTCATCGGTAGCTGTTGGAGTAGATGTCATTTTGCATTTTAGACCTGTGGTGTCCACAGACAGTGAGAAAACCTCTGACCAGCTCTTCAGGTTGATTAATCAGTGATTTCTCTCATTTTGTATTAATTCTCTGTTGCCACTTCCTTTACTAAGAGTCTGCATCAGCAAAGGTAAATAAAACCTCACATTTTTCAGCTGCATGTTTCCAACAGACAAATTATCAAACTGCCTACAAGTCTCAGATCAAAACTGGCATATAAATGCTCTGCGAGCTAGCTCTTAAGGCTGTACAAATACATGTTCGCTGAAAACACATGTTGTCTTGTGCTGTGTGTGAGTGTAATTCTTAAAACCAGCTTCACATAGACAACAGACAAACATGCAACAAAACTGGTTTACTGGGCTCTCCTATCCAAGGTTCTCCTATGTTGCCTGGGACAGAGAACATGATATACACTAGCTGAGTGCAGATGCAATCACAACCACCTCTGCGGCCCGACAATTTCTTCTGTAAGTCACAAAAACCGAGATGGAATTCACATTTGTTTAGCGTTGGTGAGGATTGATGTCTTGATAAATTATTTCTGAGGATTATTCTACGATTACTCTAAATATCTCACAGCAAAAAAGCTTCAACAAGTCCAGTGTATTTCAAGCACTTCAAAGCTACTAGCTGAAGAAATGTGTCTTAGCCGTGGCTCGATATGAAAGTAACTCTAACTTATGACTTTAAATATAGAAATTGAACCTGTGCTTGTCTTTACCCTTTTGAAGCAGGGAAAAGAGGGAGTATGAGGTGGAAAATGTCAAGTCTGTGTAACTGGCTCCACTGACATTCTCAGGAGACAAATTGGAAGATTTTACACTTCAAAACTGCCTGTCCTGGTCCATTTAATGCTAAAGGAGATCTCAGCAGTACTCACACAGATGTGATTTGGTATTGACCAGTAGGGGGCACACTTACCTTTTTGCAGCCCATGCATTGGGCCATGCTCAGCACGTGTACAGTAATTGTGAATTAATGAATGCATGCGAGTGTACAAGTGTGTATGAGCCTGATGTGTGAGCAGAGGAGAGAGCAGGAAAGACAAAGAGTGCCAGAAGGCATACATTCAGAAGAGTCAGTGTGGAGAATATTCTCCTTCAGGCTGGAGCCATTCACATCTGAGCTTCACTCACACTCTCAGTTTAACTGTGGCAATCAGGCTCACACTTACAGTAGTCTGCAGTGGGGAAGTTAATCAGAGGGCTTCCGATGGATGTGGCTGTAGTCTTGATGGTCGGTCTAAACGGCAGCCTGGTTGTACTCGGGACCACTGGCGGGAATTCGCCGTTGGCTGGAAAAAAAAAAAACACGATGCATTTATTATAAAGGACTGTTTTCTTTCCCTCATGAGGAGCAGTGAAATACTGTTGCTGTTACGCTGAGGAACTGTATAAGCACAGCATCTATAGACCACTCACTGGCACAGAAAATGTGGGGCCACCAGCAGAGGTCATTCTTTCATTTGTACCACCAATGACTATACAGGGGGAAGGAGGCTGCATAAATTCCCTTCCTCTCCATCTCTCCCCATCTCTACTCATTCCTACAGTGGATGTGTAAGCACATTCAGGCCGGGTGTTTTGTAGCAATCCATCAGGCATCCAGGCTTCACACTTTCTCAAGACTGAGAAAGTACAAGCATGCTAGTACCTTGACCCCTTCCTCTCAAATTCTCAGCCAAAATTAAGTCTCCCAGGTTAACAGCTGGCTCATTGGCTGTTATTACTCAAGTTGGAGCAGCCCTTTATTCCCTCATTTATTACAGTCAGGGAGTGGTTGGATGCTAACCCAGGATAAAGAGTCACCTGTGCCCATTCTCTTCTTTCCAGTGGAAGTAGAGAATTAGGAGTTCCCATGGTTGCTTGACTGAATCACTGAACAGATGAATGACTTTTCTTGATTAGGTCCATGTGCTGCAATCAGTGCTACAAAAGACTGCCCTGAATGGTGTTAAAGAAATCTGCTGCCACATCTGATCGGGGACTGTAGAAGCTATACAGAAACAATCAATGCAACCCTGTCAGCTGAACAGAGGAAAATACTATTCAAGGATTTACTTGGTGAGGTGCTAAAATGGCACAATCAATGTCCAACAACAGTATTTTAACACCAGAGAGGACAATTACAATCTTACATTTAAGTAAAGACTTGTTAAAATCATCACTGAGGACATTTCAGAGCACCCTAAACACCACCCAAATCGCCTCCCTAAACTTGTATGATGTGCACAAATTAAGATCAGCCCAGATACCCACAGATGTTCAGCCATGCTGCTACAAAGATGTCACTGACTTTAACTCCTTTTTCTAAAGACATCCCATGTTTTGTTCTGTCCAGTGTCTTGTTTCTTTGATGCTTTATTCTGTAGATAAGGCTTCCAGTGACTTTGTTTCTAGATGACCCTTGTTGGTTACTGTGAAAAGAGAAGCTCTTCATACAACTGAGATTTGG
Organism: Selene dorsalis; assembly: GCA_900303245.1. Lineage (NCBI taxonomy): Eukaryota > Metazoa > Chordata > Actinopteri > Carangiformes > Carangidae > Selene > Selene dorsalis. The sequence goes on from OMNW01009254.1 coordinate 34,863, forward strand.
AGGCCTCAGATAAGGTTCGCTGTGGTTTGCAGAGCTGATAATGCTGCCATCACATGGTGATATGACACTAAACAAGGACAGTGTGTCATATCTCGACCTGCATTCCACTAGTCCTGTCTCCGATTTGTAACTTTCATTATACAGGTGCACGCCACCCAAAGAGTCAGAGCTGCACCGTCAGCGTCAGAACAATAGAAATCATTACAGTTTCAGCTAGACTGCCACAATGCTTCAGTCTATCAATGCCAATGAGCTCCTTTCATTAAATATTTCCAATGTTCTCAGTGTAGATACTTGAGGCATGCAAATAGTGCATTGTAAATGATACTCCATGAGCATGTGACCTGCATATGAAGTCCTAGTTCTGTGCTGTGTATGGAATATACTGTTGAGAGGCCTATTACACGATTTCGGGGCCTATTTGCATTTCATAAAACAAGAGAAAAGAGAAGCTTTCTACTTGTAGTCTTGTTGAGTAGCAGACAGTTTGTTTACACTGCTGCTGCCTGATATTCTCCATAGAATAACCCTGGATGGGAAACACAAGCAAAGTGTCAACTAAAGGCTACAAGAAAACATTTTCATTCTCCTGCTTTGCTCTTCTAAGCATCGAATGTTTCTAAAGTAAAAAGTTGCAGCTTCACATATCACCAGCAGCCCTATGATGAACAGGTGCTGCTGGCAAGACCTTGGACTTTGAGTTGCTTCTGCTGAATTTTAAGCAGAAAAGTGACTTCAAGTTTACTAATTGTGACAAGACAATAAGCTGCCCATGTTTCTCCATTTGCCACCTTGCTGAAAACAAATCATATCTGCCTACCCATCACTGCTATCCTTCTGCTGGTATCAGAGGACAAAAACAAGACTTTTCATCTTTATCTCTGTAATCATTTCACCACAGAATCTACCCCTCTTCTCCATCCTGGCTCCCCCGTCACCTCCGGCTGAAAGCTCACCATTTACAACAATATGGCAGGGGGCTCCCTCAACAGCTGAAAGGTTTGGAAAGCTACTATGTGGCAGTACCCAGTTCTGTCAGAGAACACCTTCTCACTTTGGCTTTGAGTAAGTAACTTATTACTTGTGCTGAGTTGGAATTTCATCAGTGGTCTCTTGGGTAAATTATCATTAAAGGACAGTTTGATCAGAATTTAGCAGTTTGTCTTTAAAGGTACATCAAAGCTGTGCACGGAGTCTGACGGCTTTAGCTGGTGGTCTCAACTGAAACTTTCTTTGCCGTAAAGTAATTTTTTAATTTTGGCTTCAAAGCTTGAAAAACCTTATCAACGCTGACCTAAAATCTGCCAGCCAAAAAAATCAATAGCTCATTCCCCAGTCCTGTAATCCTCAAATAAATATGATCATCTAATTCTCCACTCTTTGGGAGCTCTGGTATTGATAGGGTTTATGAGCAGATTTGATGGATCACATACAGCAGGAGAGTGACCGTAATGTTTGATGGTCGGGCCATTAGAAGCACTTTACACAACATTGTCTCTTCATGACCCTTAAATTTGTTGTGTACACAAGTAAAGCAACTTTTTATATCTTCAACAAAGAAACTAATATGGCTCACTTCATTGTTATTCTGAGCATGAAGGATAACGCTACAGAAGGGCTAAGGAACAGGGAGTAGGAGCACACGGCATTGGTATGCTGCTGCAGCACGAGGAGGACTCAGCAAGTCCACCATGGAGCAGCATGAACCAGAGGGCAGGGCAACAGCCGGCGTGGCTGTCACTGTTCATTAGCAGGGCGCCGTAAGCTACCTGAAGCCCACCAGAGGCCGGCACCGGGGGTGGGGTGCAGGGGCACCTTGTTACCACCAGCTACGAATCCCAAAATATCTTGAGATTGCTCTGAGAGATAACCACAACACAGACAATTCATGAGGGCGGACAGTGTTACTGTTTATGGAAACATGATTGAAAACCTGCAGAATACTCTACACAGTGTACTATGGTATTCCTAATCTGTTTACTTGCACATACTTTAAGCTTGTTAAGCTGATTGCTGATTGTTGATCCAGTTGCAGCTGTACATATAAAAGAACAAGCTGGCTGATAAACCTGGGAGAGGGCACATTTGAATAACCTGCTTTATATTAGTCTCATGTCATTACTGGATACACCAAGGGCTTGCAGAGAATTTGTACTTACTCCTCGTATTCCTTGTTTCTTAAAACCTACAGGTGCAGGAGATAATGTACAGAACAAATACATTTCCTACTTCTTAGACAGAAATAGCAGAAATACTATACACTACGAATACTGTTGTTAATGGATTATGTTTTTTGGGGGGTAAAACACAGTTTGAACAGGCTGTTGTCATGGAACCTTCAGTCCTACGCATCTTACTTCCATCCAAATTCCATTTTTGCATGGTAAATTATTGAGGAGTGTTTAATTGACTGCGCAGTCCTGTCAAGGACCAGCCACAGCAGAGCAACATTCACAATGTGCTGTTTGGGAATCTTCACAGAAGCAGCTGCTGCAGATGTTACTGTACCGCAGCGCGTGGGATGAAATGATGGTACGTGGCAGAGAGAAAAGGATGAACTTCCTGTGCTGTCTTACCCAATAAAGTAATTTAATGATGCTGTTGAAGATAAAATGATAAAACTGACAGCCAGGTCCAACACCTGAAGGGCAATGGATGCATCATCAAGTACACATGCTTTCCAAACTATAAATCACACTAAAGCCTAGAGAGGAGTAGAAAAAAAGCCACGGATGGCTGAACCTCTGCATAATGTGATCACAGTATGTTTTCCTACCGAAATGTATTACAGGGTTGTGTCATAACGTTCAGGGATCCATCATGCTAATCACACACAGTGATCACTCTTGAAAATGATGCCTTTTGCTGAGCTTCAGCATCTCCCATCAAGTGGTCTGACTGATAGGCAATAAAATGTGTCTGTGTCAAGTGTGGCTGTAGGTAATGGATACCTGGCCTAGATTAAGAACTTGTCATGTGGAAAGTGAGTGAAGCGGGGACAAATGATCCTCAGAGCTGCCTGACTAGTGCTCATGTTCCCGGGGACATGAAACACAAATTGGTGGGCAAATATCTCCTGGAAAATGTCATCTCCTTAAACAAAGAGTCCTTAAATCAGGAAGCCTTCGCTGACTTAACCAATGGCAATTTCTCACGTCTTACTCAGCTGACAAACCTATGTTATCTGATTACATTTTCCAGTGGGGCGAACAGAGCTGACATCATATCTGTGTCTGTGATGATCATCATCCAAGGGTGAACTCACAATACATTATGTTTGTCATTCCTTATTTTACATTTGAACTGGTATCAAAACAATGTGCTTCAATAGCTGTTTCATTCATCTTTAATCCATGCATACTAAACCAAGACCTTCCCTCCATGAATAAAACCTTTGACAGGCTCAGTTTTACTATCTTGCCAGCATCACAAAGCTAAATTAAAGCAGGACAAAATCAGGCCATCAGTAGATGACATCTCTGCCCCAACCTCTTGAGTTTAATTCTTGGTCATGGTGTAGCCACTTTCACACTGCTCCATTTTAATACTCTTCCCATTGTCAGAGATGTTCAGACATTTCTATTCCTGTCACTGCTCAAACAGGTTCCTCCACGTAGGCGGAGAGAGGCAGGAGGAGGCACTGAACTCCAAACCTTTCATTTCTGATAACAGACACAGTTGTCATCTTACTCCTGTTCATATACTGAAAAACCATTTCAATTAAACAAAACTGACAATTCACAAAAATATCTGAAAATATTATGAAATATGAAAAGTTTGACCTTTATGAGCTGACACTACAACATTAGAACATAAACCCCCCTCAATCAGAAAGCTATATTGTGGCTGGTTCTGACATTTCTGGACCATTCAACAAAAAAAAGAGAAACAAAAAACAATCTACAATCAATGTATCTGCATATTGCAAGGCTGAAATCCATTCAGTACAGATTCAGATTCAAAACTGTTTGATTTACATCAAAGAACTGAATGACATGTATAAATGAATCACTTATAAATAAGTTATTGGAACTCTTTATCAATTCAATTGCTTGATAAAAAGGCCCTGTTCAGATCTACATTAATGTGTCCTCAGTGACCCAATCACAACTGGTCAGCTCTCAGTGCATCAATTCACACTTGACTTTAATCATACAAATTAACAGGTATGTGTTGTTTTTGTCAATCTGACAGACAGGTCCATTGACAATGTGCTTGCATGTACATGAGAGGAGAGGAGGGAGGGAGAGAGAGGCAGACCCAGGAGTTGAATCACTGCACTGCTCACAGCTCTTCAATGATATGCGGTTTAATCCATTTAAGATAGTTAAGAATTTCTGGACCACCTCCGAATGTGTGATTAGATCTCAAATCAGTCCTGAATGTGTCTTGGATTTATTCACACCTGCACTTGAAGGCGACCACATGTTATCACCTGATCTCAACAGGACCACAGTGGCTACACTCTCCACTATTTCTATGCTGTGCTTATCATGGTCATTAATGAATAAATTGAACGAATTAATCAGTCAGTCAATCAATGCCAATCATTTAACGTCTGATGACGAGTAGTACTCACATGCCAGGAAGCAGTCCATACTGAAAGAGATGTTGTCAAGAGAGATGACTGAGCCGGGTCCGGGCCCCTCCTCTGTGATGAACTGCAGCCAGAACCTGTGGACGGACAGAGCTGCTGTAACCACCTCACCACCTGTGAATGGCTGGATGGCTTCTAACTGAAGTGATGCGAGGAAGCCTTTATCATGCCTTAAGAAAAATACCACAGAGGTTTGGCTTTGCAGGGTGTGCGGGGTATGCAGGGTGTGCAGGGTGTGCTTTATGACAGCTCAGTCTGTGCTGTCAGAAACTGTTCACTATCTCTTTTAGCAGAGACAAAAGAGCACAGCTCGACTGCCGACAGGGATGAAATACTTTTTTTTTTTGGTCCAAATTCAAAACTTTGATGCACAAAATAATTTGGGAGATGGTTACACAACCATGGCATGAGGCATACATCTAAAAGCCTTAAAGTAACAGTTTGACATTTTGGTAAATTAGCTTCTGTGCTTTCTTGCAGAGATTCAGATGAGAAGATCAACACCACTCTCATATCTGTCTGATAAATATGAAGTGGGAGGAAGAAACTGCTTGTCTCTATCTGAAGTTTATTCACCCAGTCCACACCTCTAACTCTCACTAGTTAACACGCTAAATTTTCTTTGCTGGACCAGTTGACAGTTATCTGAGAAGTTAATAGACTGAACAAGATGTAAACTGTTACTTTATGATGTTTAGAGGTTCTGAAAGGTGGATATTAAGCCTGGTAGCTGTCTCCTCCTGTGTCTACTCTTTATTCTCGCATAAGATACCCAGCTGTTTACTGCAGATTCATTCTGAGCCCATAGACAGGAGAGGGGTATCATTCTTCTCCTCTAATTCTCAACCTCCTGTAGAAGGGGAATATGTGAATTTATCAAAATAAGTAAAGTATTCTGGAGCTAAATCTACTTCTTGCACTTTTTTACAAATGGTTTTGTTGTGGCAGAGGTTGTTTAGATTTAAAACAGCGATGCTCCCAAGAAGTGATCGTGCTGTCTGTGGCTGTAACAGTCAGTAACATAACCCACAGTGAGCTCTAAATCAAAAAGCATTTCTCCCCAACACCATCACTCAGTCAGATCGGGGCATTGTATCTGTCAACTGTAACATTTCAGAAGACAATTGGTTCTTAAATTTGATGGTAATCATATTGTATCTCTGTTCTCTCTGTCAAACCAAAGCTTTTCAAAACAAGAACACTCATGGAGAATCCACATATAGTGTCTGCGATGCCCTGACTCTTGTCTGCTGTATTTCTGATTCCATTTAAGCTCTACAAAGGTCACAGTGTGGAGACTGGCAGGTTCACCTCGTGGTTACGGACATGACATTCTAATTAAGAGCACAGACACAGCTGACTACATAACCCAGGAATCAAAAATTAATCACTCTCAGTGGAGTAGGATTATCCAAGCTCGAATGGCAAAGAAACCCCCAGTCAGGCAAACAGAGATGAAATGCCTTATCTGCTGCTGCTCTTTCTTCTTGCTTTCTTCTGTTTTGTTTTAATTTCTCTCTATTCTTTGAGGGGGAAATCAGGTCCATGGCTAATTGGGAGGCAAGGAGGATACGTAGAGCCTTGTGTATTGATTTCAACTCCCTCTACTCACAGACGAGCGGAATAAAGGAAGGAAGATATTTTGTACGACCGTCCACATGGCAGGTTCATGGTATAAGATTAGAGTCCCTATGGAATTCATTAATTTTGTGGAGTTGAGAAGAAATGCTTCCAAGAAAATGGGATGTAAATGCTGAAAATGTGCATTTATGAGAAGTAAAAAAGGGGGAAGGGACTCTTGGTTTTTTGTTCTTTGCTTTGGGAGAGTTTAAACTGCATGTGAGTGTGTTGAAAGTTTGTTGGGATGAAACCTGTTTGGCATTGGACGTACCTGTTGGACGTACACCTTTAGACAGCGAACAGATAGTAAAGCATTGGCAAAGTCAAGTGCCCTTTATGAGGTGAAACAGATGGTGTGTTTAATGTACCAGTCTGCCAGTGCGTAAAGTGGAAGTACGATGAGTTTCCACCCCCTCTCGGATTTGGGTTCGCTGGCTGAATGCCACAGTCTGCGCTGCTCCTCTGGGCCTGTACTGTTCTCCACTATCCACAGAGACAGCGCCCCCTTCTGTAAGCCTCCAGAACACAGCCAGAACCGCACCTATAGAAGAAAGTTGGATTTTCAAACAAAGGGGTGCATACTGTGTGTTTGTACATAAAACGCCACTACAGCTTTTACTTCTTTGGATATTTTTGAATTGAAGTAAACCAGTCAAGGGTGATATAAGTCAAGACAGGGTTAAAGTTAGAATTGCACAGAGATCAGCAACAGCCATCTGCTCAGCTCTAATTATTCTAAGATTAATAGAATTCAACCAGGATGTGATTTGGGTTACTTTGCTATTTATGTCGCTCCTGCACGCTTCAGCAGAAATCAATCTCATTTCACTGTTTTCAGGAGGGACGTGACTGGTGTAAACCTACTTGAAATTAAACAACATCCAGACCAGAACATGGATTGATCAGTAAAAGTCTCAATCTAATGCTCTCAAGCAGGCATTTCATGTGACCACGTCTCTCTACATTATTTTATTGGAGCCATGAATGTAATTCTGGCTTCACCATTTAAGCGGAACGGACGTGGCTTAAGCCTGATGAGAAACACACGTAGAGACAACACAATCCACACAACTGAAGTCATCACTTTTACTCTGAGTGCTTGCACCGGTCTTGTCGATAGAAGGTTGTGGTCCTTATCGTCAACTGTGAAACCACATGGTGACCGTTTAAACATCAAGATTACAGGCACTGCACAGTGCACACTGGGCATGACATGAAAGTGAATCTGGTCTGTAGCTAATACCCAAAACTAATATCCTTAACACAGTTGTCCAAGAGCAGACAGGCTAGATTGAACACCACCAAATCAGTGTAGAGAAAAGGATTTCGAGTGTTAATCTGGAATCATGGCTAATCTTTGGCTGCATGCCAAGGTATGGGAGGCCAGGTCTACCCATGGTGCCTTACTGCCTCCACTGATGCCCTCAAATATCAGACACTTCTAACCCACACCTGAGAGACAACACAATTCTCCTCTTTCATTTTTGCTCTTTTGTTTTATCTTTCTGTCTTCCTTGTGGCAAGTTTCTTTTCACGATGAGACTAAGTTTATTTCCCCTGTCTCTCTTATTATCTTTGTTTTCTGACCTCTTTACCTCCACATCACCTTCCAACCTCAAGCCCTCATTTCTGTCTTATCCTCTCTCACCTGAATTGCTCCTCACCTCCGTTTCAACTGTGCAAAGTAAACAAGCAAATGGCCAAAGGTCGCTGCGCTGAGCAATATTAAAATCACTAACATAAGTCTCAATGCTAGATGCAGGAGCATCAATCAAGACTTCAAGTACACAACCTCCTCACCCAGAGACCTGCTCTGCGAGCTCCATGGTCTGAATAATGCATAACTCCTAATATTTTCACAACAGGTCAGCAGATGCAACCTGTGACTGACAAGGTCGACCTCACTGTCTGTTAGGATCTCTCAGGGACACACAGATGGCACAGTGCTAACCTACTGTCTTGGCACATTAGCATTTCATTTTCAATCTGTTTCTGAAAGCAATTAACATATCAAATTAGTTAGTGAATGTCTCATTTCAGGTGATGACAGAGGTGATTAAATGACAATACAATGAAGGTTCAGCTTCTTATTTATGATGTTCGAGTTTATTCTCCCGCCATACCTATATAAAATAAAAAGAAAAAACTCTGGGGCTGTTTCTCTCAAAACATTTTCTTTTTAACAGTGAAGTAAAATCTTTGACAAGACAAATATTACAGTATAAATTATTTAACTGTGGTGTTTGTCTCTGTTTGTCATTTGTAAGCTTATAAAAGCCACCCAAAGGTTAAGACTTTTACACATAGAACAGCTGGGAACCTTAACAGACAGGTGTAGTTTTCAGCAAATAAATGAATATTGTTAATAAACTTCACTCTAGCAGCTAATTCAAGCTGATATAATCTGTTAGTGACTGCTGTCACTTCAGTGGAGAAAACGCACGGCCTTCATCTTGTAAAGAGACGCCCACGCTTCATTGTGACATCAAGGACCCATTTTTCAAGTACAGACACATCTGGAGTGGCATTGCTATAAACTGCAAACTTGCTGTGACAGACTGGAAAGATTGACAGGTGTATCCATAGTAACCGTAGGGCATGGAAGTATTTTGTGATTGTGTTTATGTGTTTGTATGTGCCTGTCTTAGAATTAAGATTATATTCACACCGTGAAGAAACACTCAATACTTTTCTCACCGTGCATGGGGAGTTTCTTAGGGGAGGCGGGAAGAGAGGGCTCCTCAACAATGCTGAGCCACGCTGACCTTTGGACTGGCCTCCCTCCACACTGAATGTAGCTCCTTCAACACAAAAACACATTTAACACAGAATTAAAACTGTGAGAGAGATGAATAACAGAGTATACACAGTAAATATCGGCTTGACTCTGATGCACAATTTAACCAAAGTCTCATAAGTACTGTGAAAAGCACAGGTCTACAGAGCCACAGCAACAAACAGCACAGTTAACATTAATTTCCCTTCCTTTAGGGTAATTACTGCAGTACTATAGTGACAAAAAATATCCTATATAAAAACTCCAAATATGGTAAGGAGTACAACACTCCATTTATAGTTTCTCCACATTCCCTCTGAGGTTTCTGCAAATAGCTGAGAATAAAAACAAGCCTCAGCAAACCAGGACTTTAAAATCTCATCACACACCAGAGTCACTGTACTGAAGATGAACTTCAGAAGCAGAGCTCAGCGTCTATATGCTGGGCCTTTAATACCCAGTGGGAAACGGTTTGTAGCAGAGCAGTGGCTCAGAACAAGACAACATGCCTGTGTCTGGCACATCATATGTTCTGATTATCTTTCCAAATTCACATATTGAGCATATTCAAATGTCTGAGATTATTGGCTTAAAATCACCCAGACTTGCTTTACTGTATTTTTTCCCCCTTTTGAGTCTCTTTTGCTGAAGTTATACAACTATACACACACACAGCTGAAGCTGCTACACACAGGCCGTTTCATCATTTGATAACAACAGTGATGATGAGATTTTAAGAGAAGTGTATGAGCCACCTGAGGATGGGCAGCTCTGTCTAGTAGCCTTGGCTGGAAACTGGACTCTTCTCCAGGAGAGACCTGGGCCCATTATTGACTGCCAACTGCACTCGCCCTCCTCAAAAGAGCAGTAGGTGCCATTGAGAAAGTGTCCTGGAGAGAGACAGGAGAGAAAATATATCAAGGGAGGAAGGGAGAAGATGATGTGAAATAGTGGAGTGTGTGTGTGTGCGCGTGGGGCGAGACAGGCCTTGCATGGAGGTTGAAAGACGACAGAATGGGTGGGGGGGGGCACTGACAGCCAAACTACCAAGAAGAATCAGAATCAGGACAGGGGTGGGGTGAGGAGATCAAGGGGCTGAGTGACAGTGAAGGCAAAGGGGTTGAAAGGAGAGAGGTATGCAGGAGGTGAAGACTAATGGTTCACAGGACTCATTGTGTTGGTGAAAATTAGAGTTGAGGTGCAGCGGGAGGGGGCCCTCAGACTGACTCTGGAAACAGAGGCAGTAAATGGAAAAGGCCTGAAGTAGCTGCAGGGGAGATAGGAAACAGCAGAGGAGAAGGGGAGAGGCTCTGATGGTGAATGAGCAGGCTGAGGAGGTGACATGATGGGTTTAGAAGAGCCAGTCAATGCTGAAAGAATGGCATGAGGCCTGGAAGCATGGAGAGTGCTTTATTGTGGAGAAAACCAGTAGAACCTCAAAAATACTAAGCTACATCCTTTGTAGTGCAGGGTTTCTCATTTCACACAGTAACAGACAGAAGAAATCAAATACACATCAAGTGTTGCAAATATTTAAACACCCATTTATTTTCCAAAGAAACAATTCTGGTTGCATTCCCTCTTTTCCAGCCCATCTTCACTGATAGAACATGTGTGTGCATGTATGTATAAGGTGCCGTGCCAGTTTAAATGTTTTAAACTACAGTCACTGAATCCTTCCAGGTGTCAAACTGACAGCACTGGAAATATCTGACATATAAATAAATGAAATGACATGGATTATTTATTATCACTCACTTTGCTGAAGTACAAATCAAACATACATGTGTTGTCTATGCTATGGAGTTAAATGAGGCATGTTTTCTTTCCTTGCACAGAGCTACTGAGGTGGAATTTTGTGTATTTAATCCTTTTAGTTGTTACCAAGTGTTTAACTTCATATCAGACTGAAAACTTCAGTCGATAGTTTGTGATAACACTGGGGACTTTCATATCCATGTTGCAAGTTTCCACATTAAGTTTGCTCTATGTTCCCTTTATCTTGAGATGCTGTCTGTGGGTGTCCAATACCTATAGGAATCTGTAAGTGCCCTGATAACAGTGCGCCTTTCGGAAATAGCATCATCCAGATAATGGAGCTGAAATTGGCCAGAGCGGTGATCATAAAGCAGGTATTCTTCAGGAACAAAGGCAAGAAAAATGCTTCCTTTCTCTACCACAACATTAATATTTGAATTATTTCCATGTTACAGTAGGCTTTTAGCAGGTCTCAGACACTTTAAAGTCATGGAAATAACTGGGGAAAATTTTTTTAGAATGCAAAGTAACTGTCTTTGCACATCCGTTAAAATGCCAAAACTGTTTTTTTCTGTGATGTGAGTAAGTGAAGCCTTCTCTGGACTTCTCTGGAATTTCAAATCTCTTCTACTGTGTCTTGCTACTGAGTCATTCTCCTTGTTACATAAACAGTTAGCACCACTCTTATGTGCTTCATGCACAGAGATCCTATGTCATATGAAGATGCTCACAAGATAAATAGAGATGTTTGTGATGTCACTGCAGACATACACATCAGTGGACACAGCTGAGATTTGTCCCTGGTGGTGCCTTTTGCTTCCAAAGCTATCACTCTCTCCTGATTTCCATTAGTCTTGTTTTGCCTCTCCCACTAACTGTACACTCAACTGGTAACACACTATTCAATAAGGTGTGAATGAGGCTGACACGACAGTATCATTACTATTTTATGAAAACTTACATCAGCGTTACTTCATTTTGATGAATGATGGGCAGAGTGTCAGTAACTTGTGCCATGACAAGGGTCTCTGTGCAAACACATGTCATGGTAGGTTTCAAGTACTGAAGTTACTGAATATTTTATGATGTGTCCAGAATAATATGCTTTACCTTTTTACCAGTTTAAATAGTTCATACTCCATAAAGTACTATTATACTATTGATTTGAAAACTGTATAAATTCTTACAGTTATTATTACTGGTTTGACTTGAGGAACATGTTTCTCAACAAATGACTGATTGTTCACTGTCGCATAAGTTATCACAACCTGTCCCTTCCTTATGCCAGCATGAGCAAACAGTACAGACAGTGGATGGATGGATGACTTACCACAGCTAACCAGACAATGACATCTCAGCCTGTACTCTGTAACAATTAATGATCAATGTTCTGTCGTCACAGATGATTATTCAAGAAAAACAAAGGAACAAATAAGGACTGCAAGTTCCTACTTGCATCTGTCTTTGATGCGGAGCAGCGTTCCTGTATAGTTGCTAGGGAGAAAGTGGTGTTGGAAAGCAGCGGGGTAACGGCAGAATTTAGACTGAGTAAGATCAACCAGAGGAAGCTGTGACTCTCCAAGAGTGGAGGATGTGTTTATGCATAATGATTGTGGGGAAGGGTAGTAAAGGAGATCCACAGGGACTTGGATTTTCTTACATGTCAGGAATTTTTCTGATTGACACAAGCTAAGTTTGTTCCTCCTGCCTCTCTGCTTTTTCCTGTTAATGAGCCTTGGCACATCTTATGAAGAATTTAAATAGATCAAATCAGATGAAGACAACTTGTGGATAGATCATAGAGAATAGGCTATCAGAGAGGGAACACTCTGTGATTTGGGTAGCAGTGATAATTGTGATGAATGATGGAGATGAAAATGGAATAAATACAGAGCATGGAGGACAGAAGGAGGCTGTGACTGGGAGAAAAACATGTGACAGTGCCAGGGTAGACCTGTGAACTATGGCTTGTCGGTGACTGTTCTTAGATTGAGTGACAGAGAGAGAGAGAGAAAACCTTGATTCAAAGCAAATGACATCTGGCCTTCATGCTTCTGTGCACTTTGAGCACTGAGCGGGCAGACAGTGGTGAAGGTGTGTGGAGATGCAGGCAAAGGAGGACGTGTCGGGTCTTCGGTATTTTCAGTCGACACACAGCAAGTACTAGACCACACTCTCCATGTCTATTGCTGATGATGAGACGTTGTGCTTCCTTTTGCATCACGATTTACTGCTGAATGACGTCACTGTCATGTAAAAAGCTGGCTTTGTGTTTTACTGTCTGTATTTATGCTCAAATGTTCAATTTTGTCTTCTCCAATCTCCAATGTTGCCCACACACGCTGACTGCATTCAAATGGAGATTATACCCTTGGGTTGGCCTCACTGGCCAATTAGCACTGATAAGTCCTCCTGCAGTAAAAAGAGAGCCTGAGTGCCTGACTGGGATTTTCATCCTCTCGTTACCCTCTTATCTTTCAGCGACCATAGTTAGCAAACGTATGAGCACGAGGGAGCAGCCATCATTTTAATAAGCACCACATGGGAGGCTGACCTGCACTGTGGGCAGGAGCAAATTATGTCTGGTCAGTTTAATACGGGTGAAAACTCTAAAATCAAACTACAACATTTAAAAAGACTGTAGGGGTGAGAGTCGAAAATATGAAGACAATGCAAAAAACACACACATGTGGGTAGGGCTAAAAAAAGATCCTCCCCACTCATGCACACACACAACACAGACATAGACACACAAACAGCAGGGCCTGGGGGACTTCACTTGTGAATAAGATGTCAGCATACTTGGCTAGTGTTCCTCCTAGGCCTCGAGAAAAGCACAAAACAAATGTGCAAAGAGGTAGAAATAACAACCATGGAATATGTCAAGGGTGAGAAATGCTAGCCAAGCATAGCTATGCTGCCTTTTTTCTGCCTTTCCCCTCACCTCTCTGTCAGGAAAGCACATGCAGGCACTCAGTTGTTGCTCTGTTGGGCAGGATGCAATGGCTTCATTAAAGAACAACACACAATGACTGACCAACTTAACAACGAGTTGCTGTTTTGATCAAGGAGTGTATGCAGGATGGACACGTGAGCTTTCCTCTCGCGTCGTCATCATCAACAGCTGTTCTTGTATCGCGTTGTACTCACGACAAAGGTCGCCTTCATCGTCGCCGAGTGGACAGTCTGTACTGAAGTCACACAGTTTGTCCAGTGGGATCCCAGGTCCCTGATGACAGTTGTACTGACCCTCCAGTGTGATGTTGGGGCCAGGTGAGGAGGCTGGACAGAGGAGGAGGGAGAGAAGACAGAAAACTTGTTATATCAATTCTTCCAGCATTGAGACAGTACACTGTGTGAACCAAAAGCTTTCCAGTGGGCAATCAGAATTTAGAAAACCACTCTTGATGGCAG
>OMNW01009254.1:52915-63107 GCA_900303245.1 Selene dorsalis
AAGAAGAACAACAAAAGTATGTTGTCTTTTTTAGTTTGTTTGTTTGTTTTTTTTTTAAAAAACAAACAAACAAACAAACTAAAAAAGACAACATACTTTTGTTGTTCTTCTTCCTCTTCGGAAAATCCAGTTTTTCAGTTTACCAGCAAAGCTGCCCTACTTTTTCAACTTTCATTCAAGCCATCTGTTTACAGGATGGAAATCACCACTTAACATGGTAATGGTTTTGCATAACTGCATTGTGCATGTCATGTGTTTGAGATTCTACTGAGAGATGTCTCACTCTGTAGCAGTGACGTGTGGTGAGCTCTCGAACAGGGCCAGTGATCACAGACTAAGACAGGGGTGTGGGGGGTCGGCACCTCAGTTTATCACGCAAAAAAGTCACAACAAACAGGCTTTGCGCAATGGTTTTTACAGATCAGACTTAAAATGTGTTCAGCACCTTCTCATCACAATCCATGCCATCCACACAGCTCTCCTGACACCAGCTCTTAGTAAAACACAACAGCATCACCATACTGGACCACCGCTCTTATGTTAACTGTAGAACAAGCTCTTATTACAAGGTTTACAGCAGATATGATAGACAACCTGGGCTGTATGTGCATGTGTAAGAAAGAGAGGGAAGGCCATCGAAAGTACGTTAAAACCTGCGAACCTGTTAGCTACCGTAGCTCAGGCGCTGGTCTGATAAAAGATACAAGCTGCTGTTTTTCTTCAAATGAAAGCTAGTTCAGCTGTTCAGCTTCTCTGGTAGAGCATCCTTCACTGCAGGTGAATTAGCTGCTAAACTGCTGGACGCTACAAAGCGAGGGGGCACGTCTGTGTGTTGACCATTCAATTCAATCCGCTCACACTTAGTACACTTTACCTTAAGAGGCTTTGCCTTTTTTGCTCTGCTTTTGGCATGTCTATACACACTGTACTGGCAGAAGAGGCAGAGGAGCTGTGTGCCTTTGCTCTGAAATACAATGAAATGGCGAGGCTAGCTCCTTTGAGTCGCTTTTATTAGACTATGAAAATCAAATACTGTTTAAAACTGTAGTAAAGTTATCTAAAATTAAAAAATAATCAAACCTTAGATTAATTGAATAATTTAATTTTTTCCTGACAGCTTAAGGTAGGCACTGCCTCCCCTGACTGCACGTCACTGCTCTTTAGCATATCACAAAATCATGCAAAGTAGTTTGTCTCACCATTTGAATAAAACTTATGCTATGGTTTGGTGGAGATGACTTGTACATTTGAATAAAGACAGATGTTTCCTTGTTGAAGTCAAGCTGCAAATACACAGTCTGGAGCCATACGGAGGGTCGACTTGTACTCAAATTAATATGGCTTTTGTTTTCCTACAGATGAGTGAGCATGTCAGTCATATCCTGAAATCCCTGTTTGCGCTGAAAAAACAAACAAAAACAAAAAGGAGAAGTTCCAGTTTTGAGATCTGCTTGAGCTTTGTGTGAACAGAATGAAAATCATTCTAAAGCACTCAAAAAAGAGGAAATACAACAGAAAAACATGGACTATCACACACTTGACTGAGTCCAGCCATCACAATTCAGTGGTAGTTAGAGCTCATTTATCCTGTTCTGATCATTCATTACTTTGTAATCTCACTTGCTACAATAATGGACTGTTCTCTGTCATGAGGTAAAAATCCAAAGGGATCCACGCAAGAGATGCACCACTACCCCACCACCACACTGAAGCGGGAATCCAGAGATATTCATGGAGATTTACAGAGGCTGGGTTGCTAAAGATGGATGCAGCTGGGTCTCCCGCTGGACAGTCGACAGGACAAGAAGTATTCGCTCATGAATTCAATTAACTGCACACAGCCACGCTCGATTGGTCAGAGCTCTGCCCAATCACTATTGCTATCTGTCATACTCGCTGCTGGAGCGGCATCGGCACACATACGAGAGGGAGACAGGCTGAGACAGAAAATAATACCTTTAATGTCTCTTCTATATTCCAGGGATCCATTTTATCCATTTTTTTAACAAAAGAGAATACAAATTTGTTTTAAGTATTGTATGAGCTCACTAGATCTATAATTTCTCATACTGATCCTTTCTGGTGGCATCTTTTCTAAGAGACTTGCCTGTAGATGTAATGTACGTAGCCTAAAGAAAGAATCACAGCAACCAGAGTCTACAGCCATTCTAACAGTGCTAGCCTCAGTATACTAACATCTCATTATGATAGCATGTTTTGCCTTCTTAGCTAAGCGTGTCAACATATTTGCATTTTGATAATTTACAAAGTAGAGCTGAAAGTGATGAGATGTCATTAGATGATGGAGCTGGATGAGAAGTCAGGTGATCGTCAGAGCTTTTACAAGAATGGCTTACCAACTGTTATTAAAATGCGTGGAGCTGGGTCTTCCTATGAAACGATATCATTTAACTGCTCTTAATAGGTAGTGGGTTTGAGAGGACAATAATTCTTACGTGGGTTATAAAGAGATGATAGGCGGAGGATGTAAAAGCCAGTGATAGTAACAGTGCTAAAAAACATTGGAAGCTTGTCGTTTGTTGATGACTCCATTTCTCAGATAACATTAGCTAGTGCTGAACACTGTTGGCACTGTAGAGCAGAAAGGGCAGTGACCTAAAGCTCAGAGTGAGCATTAATGTCTCTTCCACTTAATTACAAAGAAAAATCCATTTCAAAAGTATTTTACACAGAAGACACAGCACAGACAGTCAGGAGATATATTATTAAGTTATTTACACATAAGTGCGAAAATAATTACTGCACACTCTTAAATGTAGTATAAAAGGGGTCTGAATACTTTCAGTCTGCAGTGCACAAGAAACAGTTTGACAGCACTTTTGCTTCATCCATGGTGCATTATAATGCTGAAAGTAGCTATTAGATAGATGATACATTGTGGCTCTACCTCATCAGCAACAATACTAATATGAGTGCATGGTATTAAAGGAGCCAAAGTGTGCTAAAAAAAAAAAAAAAAACTCTCCCCACACTATCACACCACCAGCATGGACTGCTGACACAAGGTAATTTGGTTCTATGGATTCATGATGGTGAAGCTAAATTCTGATCCTACCGCTGCTGGTTACAACAACTGACAATTCACATACAATGAACCTGGTCTGGAGATACTATAATTATATTGCACAGCAAAGCATAGGCTGTCAGTGCAGCCTGTTTGAAATTTCACAGACAGAAATGATTAAAGGCCCCATGCAGCAATTCTCAGTGTAAATCTATCCTCCACAGAATAAAATGGGATTAAAGGTCGCTGTATCTTAATTACTGCCTTTCCATCAATGATTCTTTATGTCCATAACATCCAGAAACGTTCTCCTCCCTGCCAGGTCAGGGTTGGTTTAGACATCTGTTCTATTTGGCATGTGTATTGCTGGGAACACACCACTCGATGCCCTGGGCCATATAACACTTCCCCGATATCTTCAAATGAAACTTACCAGTTTGGTTTGCATTGAATATGTGCCTGCAACAGAAACCCTGTCTATGTTGAGAGGATGCTGCTAGGGGAATGCCCCACGGCAAGAGATTAGAGGCAGATGTGATGGAGCCTCATACTGCTGATAGGGCCTTCTTTTGGCAGCCTCCACGTACTGTTAATTGATGAGCTGTGTTTTTTGTTTTTGGTTGCTCCTACTTTGTCACTGGGCATTCTCTTAGGGGATAACAGTGTGTGCCCTCCAACAAGTTTTCAAGGGATCTTAAAGTATCCTGAGCCGTCAGAAGATCTACACATCCTCCCAAGAAAAAAAGAGAAAAATCTAATTAGATCAGAGTAAATCTGGCAGGGGGGTGAACTACTGACTGCCCTCGAGGTTCCTGAAGGCCTTAAGAGTGTTCCTTGTAACTTTCTTATCTTTATGTACTTACAAAACAGAGACGCAAAAAGAATCTCAAAAATTATATTTTAGTTCTGATGTCTTCTTCCAGGCCGTCAAGCAGAAAGCAAATGAGGAAAAGACTAATCAATATCTTTACTCACTCAATTGATTTACACAACAGCTGGCTTAAACATTTAACATTTAAACAAAACTATTCCCAGTAATAACATTTGAATTGAAAGATAAATTGGTCAGAGCACACCTTAAGTAACGTGTAGGCAAAGTACCAAGCTAGGTACAGGTCAGGAAAGTGTACTGTTTAGCAGCAGGTCAGTGCCACTCAAGTTGCAGAATTACATGTGTTGGCATAGACAATGAATGATGTAATAAACTACATCCTGTCTATATAATACTGCTTCCAGGTCGAGGCAAAAGTGCAGCAAATAATCAGCCATTTGGCGTATTCAAATAAAACTAATAAACTCATACACAATTTTTGTTACTATGCATAGACACAGACTGACTGAGTAAAATGATGTGACTAAAAAAGCCACATCAAATAAAAAACTGAATAAAATGTCTTAAGTGTTAGTTAGGTCCACTGGGGGGGGGGGCTTAGCCATAGGTCAATTGGTCAAAATCGGGCCCTATGAGTTCCTGTGATCACAGAATCACAGATGGAATCTAGTTTTGGCATGAAATATCGCGGAATTTGACATAATTTGACTGAAATGCTGTTTTTGTGTGGAAGAGGAATGTATGTCTGGGGAAAAGTGCACGGAGGGAAGCAAATCTGGGTGGCACAACCCCTCCTTCGTTTCAAATGCCCCCTCCCCCTTCGAAGCAATGTAAAGGTGAAGCCCCACTATATGTGATAATATATATAATGCCGTGTCGCTCACTTTGGGATTACACGGGGTCGCACCGTCAGGTATCTCAGCATGCTTAGTGCAGTGAATGTATCACCTTCGCAGCACAGCCCAATGTAATCAATCTCTCAATGTGAGCGACGTGGCTTTCCGCAGTATTGTTGCATATAGTTGGGCTTCACCTTAAGCATGGTGAAGCAGCTGCCCATGGCTCTGTCTTCATCTGCGAAAAAACTAAGAAGCTCGACACTCACCCCTCAATACAGTGAATTCCCAGAAATTAAAATGGAAAAAACTGAATTTGGGAAAAAATAAAACTGATTTTATAGGGCTCTATTTAAGACCTGGTGACTGTTATAGCATATGATTCATGTCATTTTCATACTCATCAGGATAGAAACGTTTGGTGGCCCCCCTCCCTCGCTGTACTAACACACACAGGGTGTGTTAGTACAGGGAGGGAGGGGGGCTATGGTTTTCAAAAATTGATTCAAGTTACAGATAGAGCACAGATTGTCACAATAGAATGTACCAACACTCCTGTGTGTGTCTCAGCCCTCAGGGCTCCCAAGTCAGATAAAGATTTTTCAACAGACTTCTCCAACTTCCTGTCTCGTATTGTTCTATCACATGACTTAGGGGACATATTATGGAAATATCTATTTTTGAAGGCTCTTCAACATATATTTGGGTGTTTGTCTTGCCTTCTGGCTCCCAAAATGTGAGAACTGACAAAATAATCTGTAATTTGCTCCCTAGGTTGAAATCCATGTGGTTTTTCAAACTGTTCCCTCGGTTGTCTGACAATGATGTCACTAGTTTTTTAATTTGCATAATACCACCCCTACCTGTGAGTGCCAGTACTGGTAGAAGGGGTGGGGCAGGCTAGCAGTGGTTCATTTGCATTTAAAGGGACAGGGCACTGAAACCAGCCGTTCTGAACAGGGCTGTTTTGAGCGGATGAAAAGAGCTGTGATGTTTGAACCTTGGGGTATTTTAACCAAAGCATGTCACAGACATGTCTTTAAGACACATGGGAACTATTTTCATTTGTGGAAAAGGGACATAACATCTCTCCTTCAAAGTGATTTAATATTCATGTACATTTTCCAGATAAGCCCATGGTGAACAATCACATACATGTCTGAGACACACTTGGCCCTTTGCAGCATGTAAATAAGGCTACATGTCTATATACTGTAAGAGGACATACCCTTATCATGTCTCATATGTTTTCTGTTGATAATATTCATATTGGAGATACATATTTTTTCTGATCATATGCTTCTTGTCATCTATGCCACCTTATCTAGTCTCTTGTGTTTTGCTCCTGGCTATTATTCCAGTTACATGGAGTAAATACTCAGTGTGCTGAAGCCTATCAAAAAATGCTAGTGCTACATCTATTTCTCCAAATAATTTAAATTTCCCTTTTCCATTCCTTCTATTCAGCTATTCTGGACTCAACTATAGACAGTGCAGACTGAAATTCCATCAGATCAGTAATTAGACAACACATGTGTTGCAGGCATGTCATAAATCAGAGCAGAGATGGAAAAGAGATTTCTTCTCAGTTTCAGCAGGAAAAATGCTAGAGCTAAATATTTCAGTTAATTAATCAGCAAACATTCTCAAGGACCAAAAAATGCTGTTTATCACAATGTCCTTGGGCAGCACAGTGGTACTATGGTTTGCACTTGATTTGCAGGCCTGAGGCCTTCAGGGTCATTGTTCTCTCCTCCTCTCTCTGACTCCACACCACCCTGCTGCTTAGGGTGTCCTGTCACTTTGACTTAATCAATTTTAACTGTTTTCCCTGTTTGATTTGAGGTACAACATTATGTATAAGAAGTCCCCCGCATGTTTTCCCTTCTGTATTATAAAGTGTACTTTTAGTATAATTTGCTCTTACATCCATCGTATTAATTCTCCCTTAGCCTCTGGTGCTGTCCTTGCATGTTTTAAACATGTACTTGTCCAACTGCTACTCAAAAGTGCTGACCTCCATGTTAAGTGTTAGGTTTGAACCATCACTTGATTTCTTTTTTTTTGCCATTTATTTTTTCAAAAATAATGGAGAAACCTGTAGGCAAAATGCAGTCCTGTTCCTATTGGATCTTGATGCAGCGTTCAGTACTGTGGATCATTACATCCTTTTAACACAGGTTGAACTGTAGATTGGTATTTAGGGTTTAGCATTATCTTACATTATACTCATGACATCTCAGAACTAGGTCATTGTCAGTGGTTTTATAAGACAGTTTTCTTGTTCCCCTGGCTCTGTCACCTGTGGTCCCTCAGGGATTCATCTTGGCACTATTCTGTCTTTTGGAAACATTATCATATCTCCTCTCACTTCTATGCTAATGGTTCACAGCTTTATCTTCCACTAAAATCTCGGGATTCAATCCAGCCATTACAAGCTGGATAGCACATAATTCCCTTAAACTAAACAGTAACAGACCCAAAACAATTAAATTTGGTCCATCTAACTCCAGAGACTAACTCACGTGCAAGCTAGACCACACAAATGCAATATACTGTACTGTATATCTCAGTCTCATGCAAAAAAGTGTGATATTATCTTTGAGTTTCAGCTCTGCCTTGACAAACAAATCAGTTCTACTGTTAAAAAAATACCATCCTCATCATTTAATAATCATGCCCAAACTCAAGCCAGTTCTGTCTTTCCATGACAAAGAAGAAGTAATTTACAAATTCAATACCTTTACAGGTGAATTAGTAATTCTCTATATCTGGGCCTTCCTCTGTTTTCATCATCACTCACCTGCAGATGGCTAAATGTGCTGCGGTGAGGATTTTGACTGGTAGCCTTTACAGTAGCTACTAGCTAATAGAAACTTTATTCACTGGCACTCAGCTCTATCACAACTAACACCTGACAGAGTTCTATTTCTTTATTTGGACCCCTGCTAGCTTTCATGTGTTCTACCCAGCTCAGTTTTTACATCTTGGCTAAACACACATTTTTAATAACTGGCCTTGTAATTTTTGTTTCTAGTTGTTTCTTGTTGTCTTTGGTAAGTTTCTCTTTATGTTTTAATCTTGCTTTTATATGTTAAATACCATTTGAACAGCACTTTGGTCAGCTTGAGTTGTGTGTAAATGCACTTTAAAGAATGGGACAAGTGAACCTCAATCATGCCAGCAAGTGCTCCTGTTGTATAATATATGGACTTGTGGGGAAGGCAGTAGAGACAAATGGATGAGATAAGATTTCGTTGTGGATTTTTTTTTTTTTTGTTTTGATGTCAGTGGTTTACTTTTTTACAAAACAAAAGAAGCGTGTGTAAAGCTTCTCAACTTGGTGAAGTGGTTGCACCTGAAGGGGACAGTTGGAGAGAGCTGATGAGTGACAGGGAACAGTGAAATCAGTTCCAGTCTTTCGCTCACTCATACAGGCCACTGCGACATTCTTTAAACCTTTTACTGCAATTTTAGAAATTGAATCCTTTTGAATCCAACTATTGTGTGTGTGTGTGTGTGTTATTAGTACCTTGGGCTAGTGCCTGTCACATCAATAATGAAAACTCTAGGAATGAGTTCATTTTATTCATTCAGTCAAAGTGAAATTGAAAACTCAATTAAAGGCTTATGCTGAAGAATGTTCAACATAGACGTGAGCCTTAGTACCAGACTACGATACTGAGCTGTCTTTTATGTTTGTCTTCAAACTCACCATCACTCATCGATCCACATGTCCAACACTCTGTCCACTCCACCAGCTTTCTCCAAACCTATTTCCCTCATTGCCTCCACAGGGCTGTGTGATTGATGGGCCTAGGGACACCCTCACTCTACTGTGTACCTAATCGCAAAGTATAGACTTGCTGTAACGCTCCATTAGGAGCCTGCAGTTGCATGGTGTAATGGTTAGGGAAATGGGCCGGGGAGGGGAAGGTCACTGGTTCAAATTCCCATGGGTTCACTGCTGCCTTGTCTAAGTTACATGTCCAATTGGGGAAAGGAATTGACAGTTTGCAGAGGAAATACATGGACACAGATACCAAATATGCCCTTAAGTGTACTTACATTGTTATAACTGTATTTGTCACATCTGTAATTGGTAACACTCTTCAGTGGGTAAACATTATTATAACGGTGTAAGTGTAAAAGCAAATGTGACCTTCTCCTTGCCACAGAGGCAAAGTCAAGTCTGCTATTGACACAATGTGGTAATGAGCTTTACAGTCATCACAGCAGTCTGTTTACCTCCAGGATGAGGAACAGTGTCATTGACAGATTTGCTGCACTTGAATAATTAGATGCACAACCATCTGAAAAATACTAGCAGAAGTAGAAACGTAGAAGAATCCTGAGCTCATACCAAACAAGTCACTTTAGGGGCAACAAATTGGATTGCTTGTTGGCCCTGTGACTGATGAGTTAATTAAAGTGGAGGGGTATGGAGAAAGAAGACAGACATTGCTCCATTTATTTATCCTGTATTGACTATATCTCCCTGCCCTTCACTGGCTAGAGTAATCATGGCCTTTCTGCTCGAGAAAACACGGAAAGGAGAGGAAAGGGATGTTTTCATTGTCAAATTTGATTAAAATGGAATTTATCTACAAGATGTAGCAGAATCTGAGTCAGCTCACACAACTTGACTTGGAGCTGTTGCATATCTCAAAGCAGACATGCTGAAAAGACAGCAACACACAATGGTCACATGAGGTCGGAAATGAAATTAATCTTTAAAATGTTTATCCCCCTCCCTGATTTGAGAGTGTTTAAAGTTCCTCTAAGTCTGCAGGAAACCATTATGCAACTGCCCCACAGTGAGATACAGAACAGTTTGTGTCCACAGACTTGTATCTGGTGAAATTAAAACTTCAAACCTTTGGGACCAAATTTTATACAGTTAATTAA
Source organism: Selene dorsalis (assembly GCA_900303245.1). Classification (NCBI taxonomy): domain Eukaryota; kingdom Metazoa; phylum Chordata; class Actinopteri; order Carangiformes; family Carangidae; genus Selene; species Selene dorsalis. The sequence goes on from OMNW01009254.1 coordinate 62,517, forward strand.
GTTTGGATCAGTCTTTGCACTACCCAACCCAAAAGCCTGACAATGCAGGACATTAATAGCTGTAATTAACTAATTTTGGATGCAGGCGACTGGAACAAATAAAACAAACAACTGTTTTCTGCCAGGGAAGGAGTCAGAGAGCCTGAATGGAGCTCCCTGGCTTCATGTTCTGTGCTAGGTGGGAAGGAAGGTAATTTGAGCCCAGTCTTGTGACAGGTGCTGGAGGGGAAAGTGGGGGAGGTTTAGAGCACCGCGAAATGTGGAGAGGCCGCGTGGCGAGTGTGCCGAGACGGATTAGGGCTTAGTTTGGGAGTGGGATGTGTGTAGTGGGTGTTGTGCTGGGGACCCAGGTGTTGCCTGAGGAGAGTGTGGCACGTCTGCATGCTTTCTCTCTCCACTAGCCACAGCTTATGCGCTGCCTGGGAAGAGGAACACAGTGAACCCAGACAACAAACACACACTGTTTAACTGAGACTGGATTTGCATGAGCAACAGCACTCACTCTGCTCTGTCCTTACAATGACACAAGACAGTTAGACAAACAGTCACAGGAGGATCACTAATACTGTAGTGCAATTGATTTGTTTGTTA
>OMNW01009254.1:68526-80657 GCA_900303245.1 Selene dorsalis
CACACACACACAGACACATATAAATGCACACATGCACAGACACACACACACACAGACAGACACACACACACACACACACACGCACACACACACACAGACACAGACACACACACACACACACACACAAACAAGCCCCCACTACACAAACAAGCTCTGAGCTTTTCTGATTTCCCCAATGTCTGTGCCCTGACTCAACAGGCTTTGCATTACTACCTTTGCCAGCTCCCCCTCTTATGTTTTTCTTTAATGCTGCCATGGCTTTCCTCTATCCTCCTCTCTTTCATAGCTCTCACCTCTTTCCAAGCCCCTTTTCACTAAACCCTCCGTGCTCCCTCTCCCTCCCTGTCCCTCCTCCCATCTTTTTCTCAAAGTGGAGAGAAGGTGTTGAGCAGATGGGAAGTGATTTTATAGCACCGCACTAGATTGTTAGCGAACAGCTTTGCAAGTGTGGGACCTGCTCCCTGCCATATCCCATAATAGAAAGGAATTGAAGCCCTAGATAAGGGCTGCCACTGTCTCCTTGATAACCTTGAAAAGATTTGCCAAATGAGTAATATACATATGGTGTGGCTGAGCTCACCAGCAGACCATCTGACGGCTGAAATGGCCTTTCTGTTCAATCTGCACTCAGAATTGTATTTGTACAGGAATGTCTCCCTGTGTAGAAGATAAACACAAGCATATGCATAACCACCCAGTGTACTTAAGTGTAGATAAACAGGATTCAAACATAAAACACATGAAGAATCTGCTAAATCAACGGGGTTTTTCTCAGTATTGAGTACACACTGATAATAAAGTGGACATCACTGTACTGCATCCAGTGTAAGGTGATCAACGTGAACCTAATCTCTGTCTGCTCACAGTGGATTCTCAGTGTCTCCTGAACTACTAAATTATTTTTTATGTTTTATCACACTATGTTTGTGCCGGTGCTTACGGAACTGATTAACTGCGCAGCGGATCAGAGCCGAGCTGCCAGAGTACATCACTCAAACATTTAAACATAATTAGCAGCATGCCATGCAAGGCACAGGCCTAAATATAAATAAATAAAAGGAAAATGAACGATAAAGACTCCTCATGCAGGAATTAGATATACATGACTAATCCAAATGCGGATGCTCATAACTCTCATTATGGTCCTTTGTGTCCTAACAGCCTGTTTGTTATTTAAAATCACCTGACCTTTGTTGGCACCTGACTCTAGTTTGGTGAAAGCTTCCCTCATGATGGAAATGTTTTGTTTTGTTTTTTCACCATAGAGAAACAAAAACAAAAAAGCAGCTCAGGCCAACTAATCTTTGCTGCCAATTGACAATTTTCATTTCATAATGCTATTCATTTATGCTCCCTTAGTGCTCTGCTCTGGCTAATGCGGCTCTTTTAATTTTCATTTAGTGTGTATGTGTCTATGTGTGGGTTTGTTAGAGAGGACGTAGGATGCTTATGTCCTAAACGCATTAAGGTTTGTTTTTCTTCTGGCTTCTGGTTTGCATTAGCTGCGAGTCTCATCCATCAGTATGAACAATAAATGAAGAACAACAAGGGTGGTGGTACATGGTGGTAATGTTTCTCTGAGACACTCGTTTCCAATGTTTCCAACTCCTGATACACCTGAAAATTTAAAATAAATAAAATAAAAATGTTGATGGCCAGCATCAGATCCCGTGACAAAACAGAAGCCAGATAATGACTTCACTGAGGACTTTTTATTTTAATGATAATGAGTGAACATTCAGGAGTGAGCTGAAAGAAGAATCATTTGGTTTATCAGAGAGAAAGGCCTTAACACAAGGAGGACGAAAACAATGGTAGGGGGCCTTTACTTTTGAACTTCTTACCTTCCCTACAGAAAGTAGTTGTTTATTTTATAGTTCAATCTTCAAAACAGATGAGGTGAGATTTCTTTTCCTCACATTCTGGGGTTAAAATGAAAATATGAATAAGATTAGCCATAAGGTTTTAAAGTTTGCACATGAAAGATTTGTATTTATTTATTATTAAAATAATCCAAAAATGATTATACATAAATTTTTATGTTTCTTTGACTTGTCTGTGCTTTTGAGCACAAATCACTGTCATCCAGACAATAACAACCCACCTTCAGTTGTTTCCTCTTCTATACAAGATGGATTCAAATGCAAAAACTAAATACAATCATGTTTCCCTCTCGAGAAAACAGTTTCTTTTGTGTTCTGAAATATATATTTAAGTGTATGTGCTTTTACCAGGACTGAAGGAATGCCACTGCTTCTTAGTTTTCAGTTGACTTGAGTAATTTTGTTCTATATGCGTTTTAGAATGAGGAGCAGAAGTTTCACAAATCACTGAGATCCAACAAACATTCCCCCTCTAATGTGTTTTTATGGAGAAATGACATGGGGTGGTAAAGAGATGCTGAGAGCATCAAGTACGTGTCTTCCTTGTGTGTTCACTGGCCATGCTTCAGTGATTTCCATCACGTGTTGTTTGGGCTGGTTAGTTTTTCGTCACTGTCCGGTAGTCCGGAAACAATTACAGACCACAAATTGAATCAGAAAACTAATTAAAAATCAAATATGAAGAAAAGAAGATGTTAGGATAATACATAAGTTGACTTCAAACTAAGAGGGCACTGAAGATCAAACAGCACATAATAGACTAAGCCAGTGTTGTAGTCAGGCCATGAATGCATTGGTTGTGTGGCAGCTGTGGAACGTCTTGGTTTTCATTTTGCCCATATTAACAGGTTAGAGCCAAGAGTTCCATTAACATGATTTTGATAAGGTGTTTCACCTGTTTACCACTGATGCGTTCATACAAGCATATTACATAACACTAACACCTTTCACTGTAGTTATTTCTGTCTAGGCCTGAGTACGATAAAGACATGAAAACAAGCATTTTTTTTTTTAAATCTCTTTAAGCAGCTGCAAGTGGAGACAGTGGCACTCTGATATTTTCTGTCAACAAGAGATTGAAAATGAAACTATGTAGAGCTGAAGCTGTCTGCAGCACTATTTTAACAGAACATCATCAAAATAGTTGTATATAATTTCACTGGTGGGTACTAGAGCTGCATGATATTGGGAAAAACTACATTGCAAGTGTTTTTTGTTTTTGCAATGTATATTTTGCCATATTAAAAAACACAACCCCCTGCAAAAATGTGTACCTGTATAACAAACACTTAAACGGCTGTATTATTTTGTGACAGGACTTCTTAAGTCAAGTAACGGTGTATTTTATTGTCAGTAACAGTAACAGTGTTATAACAGGGGAAACAGTAACGTTTTTGATGACTTGTGACTGGAAAAAGTAGCGCCATTAGTAACGCCATTAATTTTACAGTATTACACCGTTATTCCCATCACTGCTTGTTTATCGCTCATCTCCAAGGGAGGGACAGCATGTGCATAGGGGGGAGCTATTGGACATGCACACATCGTGATGACGATGCTCAAACGACACATCGTGCAGCCCTAGTGGGCACACAGTGTTTGTCAGAGTATGCTAAAAATGTGCTTCAGGTACTTGGATCAGTCAGTCGGGGCATCAGAGTACAGCCTCAGAAGGTGCAGACATTCTTGGTGACATGCTGCCTGTTGTAAGACACTGGATATAAATGAGGCTGTGCTACGAGGTGATCTTTTTTAATGCATGCTTAATCTGCCACAGTGTTTCCCATTCATCACCTGGTCTAAATGAGCTCTGCCACAGGTTCATTATAAACCAGAAATGTATTCACACTTCACAAACATAAAATTCAATATCTTATGCGGTGATTTGTGTTTCTTTGTAGAGCGGTGCATAACACATTGATTCACTAAGCTCCTCTGTGCCTCCTGGGGAACACAGAGCTGGTGCATGTGCATGTGCATGCATGTGCTAGGACTAGGATCACTGGACACTCACCATCAGCTTGCCATAAATAGAATCATGTGGGGAAAGTCATACCATTATCCTCCAAGGTGTCTGGCTTTTAAGGAAATGGAAGATGGCACTGATTGGTTGATTGGATGTTACGCTCAAAACACTTAAGCATAACCCTTCTGAACCATGACCCTGGTAAAGCGACTGCAACCTCTGCCTTTAAATTAGCAAGAGGGGATATGGACATGCTCTCAATGAGTTTGCTCCATGTGCTTCAGATCATGCTCTTTGGCGAGTTAAAACAGAACCTGCCCCCCCCCAGTTCCATATCAATCACAAAAGCCTATTTTCTGAGGTAATCCAGCTAAATGACTGAAAAATCACAATGTTCCAAAACAAACACAGATGATACAATATAGATATTAATCATAGTGAGATAAAAGCGTAAATCTGTGTTATTGCCAGAGATTATTTAAAATCTAATCTGTTACCTGCTTTAATTATCAAATACTGCATAAACATGTTTTAAAAGTAAATCCATTTGAGGAGCCTACTAGTTACAAAGCTTAACACATAATCACAACTTTAGCCACTTTTATTTGCCAAAATGAAAAAAATGCATGAACACATCTTGAGAAAAATTCTAAATGTCTCCTTGTCGCATTTAAATGGCCCTTGGTAAAACATAAGCTGGAGTTATGACAAAACAAATAACTTGCAGTGTGTCTGATATCAACAAAATACAGTGTGCAGTATTGACAAAGCCATTTAACTCAGATCCTAAAGTGCGTGAAATGGAAAAGATTTTCAGTCATCCCCAAAGTCCAAGTACCCTGTTGAATGCATCTGTAAAACTAAAGGAAGAGGAGGACAGAAATGGAAACCGCTTTACATGGTAATGGAATTTTTACCCCCTAAGAGACATTGCCATAGGCTTCGATCATGTCAGCTGTTTTAAATTGAAGTGTTTTTTTTTTTCAAAGGGGAGAGATGAAATTGATTGAAAATGATGCTGTGTATGACTGTGTATGCACAGAGGCAGCAGGGGTTAAGAAATTATGAAATGGGAGGGGGCTTTGCTGTGATTGCTGCTGGATCAGGATCTCTACTTAAGCCACATTGATTTTGACTGTCAAATGGTGTAGAGCATAACAGGTGAAAGCCAATGCGTCAAGAGAAGTGCAGATTAGATTGAATGGCCTGACATGGCACAGATGAATGAATGTCACTTCCCCAAACTAAACAGAACACATTTGAATGCTATCTGTTGAGAGCTAAATCTGTTATGGCCTCGTGCAGCTGCAGTGATAGTTTAGATGAGGTAAACTGGGGGTGCAGCCTTGACTTGTATTGGAAACAGGCAGAGTTCAATGTTTGTTCAGCCAAAGTGGTTGTTCAGAATGCAGCAGCTAGAGTATTAACAAAAACCAAAGTTATTACTCTTATCTTATCATTTCTCCATTGTAAAACAAAGGATTGATTTAAAAATACTACTTGTCATTTTTAAATGTTTAAATTGCTTAGCCCCTTCCCACATTTTGACATGCTCACCGATTATAAACAAGAGAGATCACTTAGATCATCAAACAAAGGGCTCCTCGCAGTACCGAGAAAACATCTCAAATCAGCTCATGGTGCCTTGAGTTACTATGGTCCTATACTCTCAGGAATTCTCTACCCATGAAATACAGTCAATATGAGAGTCTATGTCTTTTTCATGTCCTTTGTTTGTTTGTTTTTTAAAGTATTTTCTGCCTTTTTTATGCCTTTATTCTAAAAGGATAGCTGGAGAGAGACAGAAGAGGGAGGTAATGACACGCAGCAAAGGCACTGTCGGGTGGAATCGAACCTGGGACGGCTGCAGCGAGGACTATAGCCTCTGTTTATGGAGCGCCCGCTCTACTGAGTGAGCTATGCCACGGCCCATCATCATGTCCTTTGTTATTATCCTACATGCCTTTTATCATGTCCTTTTTCATTATGTCTGTTTTATTTTGAAGCATATTGAGTCTATACCTGTCGAATAAAATGTGCTATATAAACCTCAACGAGTTTTTCTCTCACATTGCTCCAAACTTCACGTTTCAAATACTTACTGCAGGGGGACCAGTATACATCACAGTCTCAGAAAACTACATCATGCATGTGCCTCAGACAATAAATAACAAAACTATTCCATTATAGCAGTGAGCGAACACACAAAAATTGAGAAGCAGTGGTTTAACCGACAGTAATCGTGAGGCTGTTACATGATTTTACAGCCTAAAACTTGGGATTGTACTCGAGGCGAGCATTAGCCATTGTATATTCAGATGAGTCACACCTGAATACAGCTATCTCGGATTTCTGTGCTAAGCAAATTATTCTGTGACCAAAAAATGAACAATCTGCCAAGAGCAAATTACAGAGGATGAAAGCAAACCCAAGCACATAAACAAACCAAGATGAAAAAAAATTGGATGCAAGTGAGTCCACCAGGGATTCGTGTCAGTGTGGCAATTTCACATGCCCTAAAAATATAGCATGAACCCAGACCAAGTGTGTAATTACCAGTGGTGATGGGGTGACACTCCCCCTGCAATGTGCCAACCTTTTGTGTAAGACATGTAGCTCCAGTTATTCCATTCAATGACAGGGATAATGTTGACAGTATGCTGCTATAGTTGATAACAACTATAAACATGGACTGGTGTTTTGCTGTATTATGTGGACCTCACTCACTCAAGCACTTGTCTTCTGAATGCTGGGTTTTCTGTCAATCATGTGAACCTGTGTGGACTGACCAGGTTAGCTGACATGATGATTAAAGAAGTGACACACTCTCTAGAAGGACTCATAAAGCCTTCTGTCTGCGCTGGCATACATACTGTAATGTCTGCACTGCACAACAATGAACACTCTGCCTTGTACACACAACTGAATTTCTGAGAAAGTAAAATACACAGGAAAAGGGCGAAACTGCAGAGTCCAGATGTGCAAAGCAAGAAAAATATCACATTAATTAATACGTATTTTCATCCTTACCATTTATTTATGCTGTTTCTTGCCTTGAGAAGACAGCCACAAGGTTAAAATATCATTTTCAAACAGGACATTAGATTGAAATATATCGCTTCAATCTTAGTTTTAAATCAAACCAGAACTAAATTCTGATAGAAATTAATAGAGGTCAACCTGAAGAGGGAATATTGGCTGGCCATAAGAGCTTACATCAGAAGCATTGAGAGAATTTATCACAGAAATTAAGAAAGGAGCAGGAAAGGCTACGCCAAGACTGATGGAAACAGATGACTTAGATGTCTGGGTATTAGATGTACATAATGGCGATGTATCAAAAGAATGAGAGGTCTACAATAAAATCTCCATTTCCATCTACTGAGCTTCCATCTTCAGCGTTATAGGGTTTGCTAATAGAATCTGGCTGTCATGAGTAAGCATTGTATCACATCTGATGTTCATTGCTTGACAAAGTCCTGTAATGAGATGAGATCTTTGGCATCTATTGTTGAATATCCTCTCATGAATAAACTGTCAGAGTGGAACGTATTACAGTGGGTAGGGGTTAAGCGGAAGCATTGACACAACTTTTGGAAGTTAAAATATGAACTCTGAATGGCGTGAATACGAACCATGTATGGGTCCAGTCTTGAAAAGTTGACTGCCCATCTGTGCGCTGACACCATTTGACAATTTTTATTATTAACTATAGTAACAGCTTGACAAACTCTGTATCTGAAGTTTAGAAAAAACACAGCATTAAATTCTGCCACGAGACAGAAGAGCCTCAAGAACCAGGGCCATCTCACCATCTGGAGTAGCAAAAGTTTGAATGTAAGCCCATCCATGTGTGGGCTGGCAACACCGACACCAAAGATAAACAAATGTCACATTCTGTTTGATTAGACTGCCCAGCTGGCTCCATACAAGTGTGTTTCTGTGTGTTGTGGCTATAAATTCATGGCATCCTTTCAGTATATCGTTCTCAGTCACTTTACTTTGGTTCATTTTCAACTGACACTTGTAGCTTGGTTGTGTCCATGCTGGCTCTATCATGATTGGCCAGTCAGGGTGAGAGCTTCACAGTTTCATTTTCTCTTTCCCAGTGTATTTACACTGCTGCTAAAAGATACAGAGATAATGTTGATCTATTTTTTCTTGTAACCAGTGTTCTTTAATACATGAATGAGGAGCCTCAGATCACAGCATTATCCCCCCCAAGCCTCTGTATCATTACCAAGCCAATTGTCGAGGCTGAGCTCCTTGCCTTGGCCCAAAAATAAAGGGATTGATACAGCGGAGCTCATCATTCAAGATAAGCCCAGTGCTTCCTCACTGTGTGAAAGGTGGTTGCCTCTGGTGAGACACCCCACTCATGTTATCAGAGAGCAGGGGTTACAGGATAACTAACCTTCACTTTTCTAAAATAGTCGTTTCTGTGTCTCTTAATGGGGTTATACTGACTCCTCTGCTGCCAGATAAGCTTATCTCTGTGACTGGCTGCCAAGGAGTCCACACTCAGGACAGAGCACCAGGGAGGGCGCACTGACAGAATTGTTTTTGAAACCCGTGCTCATGACTTTCTCCTGTACTTCCACCCTTAAACTGGGCCTGAGGTACTGTCATTGATTCTGGTGAACCACACACAGTCCAACAAAGTAGTCTTTTTCAGCCGTGGACACACATGAAAACTTTCTTTTCATTTGGACACCTCTTCTGCCTGGCTAGTTACTGTTGCTAAGACTTGCTAAATATTTGTAAAGTAAATAAGTTTTAGCCATCGCTACAGCAGGATTATTTCTGAAAGCCTGAAAAAACGTGGTAAACTAGTTGACTAAAAACAGAGCTGTGTTAACAAATGCTGACCAACAACTAAACTAGGGAGCGATGAAAACCAAAGTCCCTGGGGACCTACAAGGCTTCAGCTTGAAAAGGGTTTATTGGCAGCAGTAGTAACATCATTTAAGACCGGCTCCTGGAGCAAGCATCAGAACAAAGCCACAGGGCTCAGTGCTGTATGTGACAAATAATCCTGTCTTCACCAGTCCCCATGTATGATAGGTAACTACAGCATGTTGACAACTATCCCAGCCATTCTTAGTGCTATTTATCACTGTGGCTGCTTTCTCTCTCTCAGTCATTTGCCCTCCTAATCTAATTTCATTTCCTATCGTGTCATTCATTATCTATGCCACAGTCTGTTACACTGCTGTCATGCTTACTCTCTCCTGTTGACTGCTAGAGTCCGTTCCTTCGCACTGTTCTATAATCAGACGTGTTATCCCCCTATAATGCTGTTGTGAATAATTCAGAGGTTACCATTCTACAGTTGCAGTGCCATATAATGATATTGTGCTGATTGAAATACCACAGCATTTGTGAGATTTGAAATATCAGGGCTGGGGACATCAGAGTGGACAGCACAGTGGACATGTGAGGAACCAAAGGAATAGAAATGATCCTCTTTTCAAACTAATAATGAAAAGGCTCATTTTGTCAAAACTCTGAAAACTGGGTTGGATACTACATGAAGTCTTCACATTAGATTGTTATTAACCTTGTCATTAAGCTTAGCTCAGTGACTGATCGTCAACATGTTTATGTTTTCCTCTTGTCATTGTCAAATTAAACTGCATAACCAATTTAGCGTGACTCCTGTTGTACCTTACATGTCACATAAAGCACAGCAAAACCTTGATAAATTATGAAGTTCAGTGATGAAAACTCTGCTTCAGACATAAACTGCTATGCTATTACAAAGATGAAAGGCATGGGGAGAGATCACATGGCTCCTTGCACTTTTTAATTATGACCCAAATTCAATTACTTTGCTACCTCATACTTTACAGGGCCACAGGAAATTGCTCCAATCGAGGGACAGCACTTGTGATTAAAACATGTTCATTTTGTAATAAAAATGCGGCTGTTAAAGCTGTTAGCTCACAGGAAATGGATAATATCTGAAAACAACGGGAGGCAGTTACCCTCTTCTGACTGACTAATTCATCATGTCACCAGACAACATCACATGTTGGATGTGTGGTTTAACTCAAAAATGATGCTATTATTTTCCCTTCAACTAGAACATGGGGCAGATCTACAGTGTGCATGCTCTGGGCACTGCACTGCAGACAATCTTAATGATTGAAAGAAGAGATCAATAAATAGCTATAAATACATAATAAATGCTTTAAAAGTTATCATGCTCTTCTACATTATAGATATGAGGTTTGCACTGCTGGCTGCAAAGTAAACCACAACATGAGCATATTTTGAAAAAATATGTTTTGTGGAGAAGGACTTTAGGAACAAAGTCTCTTCATTGGACTTGGAATCCACGTTCTCCTCATGTAGACTTTCCTTAAAGGTACAACAGACCACTAATCACCCTGAGAGAAGATGGATGCTAAGATGCAGGCAGCCCTCCAGGTCAGCACTGTTGTGAAATGTAAGCAGTGTTGTAATATAGATTTATCTCAGCTGGTTCAGGAAAAGGCATACAGTAATATATAATAACAGCTCAAGATCAACCTCTCCAAAATTAAAATTCCACATTATATTGCTCAGTGGATCCCCAGCTTTTTGGCTAAGATATAACAATAATTACTTTTACTTTTAGAGGAGTGGTGAGGTAAAATAAACCAATAATTCACTATAAAACAAACTTTTCTGTTGCAGGGAGTGGTTGCTGTTAATCACAGCACAGTCACTTATATATCCTGTGGCTCCTTGTGTGATTCACAGGGGGCCCAGTAGCTTACAGTGGAGTCGAATAAAGAAGAAGCCGTCAGTCTATGGAGTAGAAAAGAAGAAATCCTCTCTCTTATTTCAGATCTCTATGTATCATTACACAGTATTAATAAACAGAGATGCAGGAACTATTTCATTGTCGCTGTCAAATGAGGAAATGCATGAGATGGCTCTTAGATTGTTTCTGGAACTGATGGTCTGTTTACCAGCATATAGGTATTTTAGTCCTCATGCACAAGCGTCATTAGACAGAAACCAGCATAATGGATTTTAAGCAAGTGGAATGCTTTTAGCCGTCTAATGGTGACTACACTGCATTTTCTTGTATGTTTGTTTTTATTCTGCCCTTTTCCAGTCAACTTCAGATGTTTAGCCGTGTATTAAAACAGAATGAGTAAGTGGTATTTACTTGAAATGTTAGGCCTGGGGTTGTGCAAAAGGAATGTTGTCCATGTTTAAATAGGAAGCACAAGGGAATGGGTGTTTGGCTGAGGGTCTGGAAAACAGAAATCAATGTGAATGTGATATGATATGGTTTAAGTGAGGAATGCTGACATGAGTAAGTATTAGTAGTTGTAGGGACTTCAAATAAGAGTGAATTTTCTATGGTTTCAAAAACATGTTTTTCCTTCAACATAGTACAGCAGAACTTAGTTATTTAGCTAATCAAAAAGAGAGAGGTGATGACCTTAGCGTATAATAACGAGCTGTTTCCACATGTGTAGTGTAGTACATGAGTACAGGCCTTAGAGAGTTTACATTTTGAGAGTAAGAGGTTCCTTGTAAAATAAAGTACTTTCATGTTCATGTTGTAAACACAGTGAAGAAGATGAGACAGTGGCTGGTGACAGCATTCAGTATTCATGACATGGACATATACACCGGCAGATCTATTCAACACTTAGATCTATATTCTTGAAGGAGTCTTGCAGCTGTTATGAAGCTAAAATGCATGGACAAATAACATGTTATTACTATTATTATGAATGATTGTACTAGTTCATACCACAGCAGTACATGGTTTTGGGCTAACAGAATGACATCAAAGATTCATCAAGACTAATTTCAATGTATATACTTGTGTGCTTATGTTAACATAAGCACGATTCCAATTCAGCCTCTAATCAATGCTGTGAACATGGATGTTAGGGTTAAACCTGCCTTTACTACAAATATCCAAACATCAAACAGACACTTAAGATGCTCCATTAACACTTTTAGAACTAAGCAAATGACTCTTTTAAAACTTTGAGACCAGATTAACTGCTTGTTCAAGTTCCTTTCAACACTTTTTGCAGACACTGAACACACTGATTAGGGTGCTAGCTGAAATGACTGAGGTAATCACATATTGTCAGCTATTTTACAACAAGTCATTTATCTCGTTTAAAGACCTGGTTGAGATGTTTGGGGTCAGAGGAGGGGATTGATACCTACATTCACAATAAAATATAATGTAATCCAGTCAAACCACCACAACCAGCCAAACAGATCTTTAAATATTGTAATTTTTTTCAAACTAATGACTA
>OMNW01009254.1:80677-91068 GCA_900303245.1 Selene dorsalis
ACGGATACCAAATACAGCGAACAAAATCTAGCTCTGGGTGGGGGGTGGGGGTCGTGGGGTAATTATGTGCAATGATCACGATTTAGCATTTATTAGCTTTCCAGTGTGACCTGTCCCTTCACATATGTGTGTGTGTGTGTGCGCCCGTACGACAGACAGACTGACTCCAGCAGGAGGAGGGGCTGACTGACAGGGATGATAGATGGTGGAACGCTGTTAAAAAAACATAATTTTTTTTTTCTCTGAGAGGCTGTGGCGGACCCAAACGAGGGCCCACCACAGTCAGTGTTTCCTGGTAATTAATGGAAAACACTGAAATATAATCCTACAGATAACCCCTCACCCAAAATAAAATGCATGGACCTCTCTAACACATCATACTCATACTCAGACATCCACATACACCACACTGCTGAGTTCATAATCCATTCTAAACAGTCTGGGAGTCCAGCTGGCAAGTGGCCATTTGTGCTAATCTGAAGAAATCACTTCATGGTGTCACTTCATTGTGAAAACTGGACGGACGGATGGACGGACAAAAAACATATTGCTTCTGGCCACAGCTAAGGTGCAGGACCAACACAAATAACACCTTGTAAGATAACTGACGTCCAGTCACTTAGAAAAGACACCAAACATAACAACAGGAAGAAATAGACACTATAAAACACTGCAAAATAATATTCATGCACTGAGAATTGGAGCTTTGGTTGAAGCTTGATTCAGCATTGTTTGTTGGAAATGTGATTCTGTGAATAATCACATAAGATGCAGCCATGCAGAACAAATGCGTGATCAAATTTTGCTTGCCCCTGTGAGCGTTTCTAGGCACAAAACCTTACTGACATTTCCATTTTTCACAGGATAATGAAACATTCAATTAAGATACAATTTTAGATACATGAAAAATACATTTAATCACAGAGAGTTGTGGCTGACAGTTCAACTGTTTTGTAGTTATTAATTATTGCCTGGAATGCAATGTGTTAACTAACCTAACTGGAATAAAGAATTGTACAGTTCAGCTGTGCTGCATTATTAAGCTCACTGAACTTGTGCTAGTGTGACACTAGTGGATATTTCTCTGCCTGCAACTACTCCAGCTTACCACCCCAGGGAGTTCCCACTTAATTTGGACAGCACAGTGCAATTTCACTGTCCAAAATAAGCTTGCACCACTGCACAAATTACATCTTAGCCATAGCTGTATTACATGAACTGGATACCAGATTGAAGTTCAGAGTTTTTGGCCACGGAATTTTTCATTGCAATACCAGAAGTGGCCACTGGGAAAACTTACACAATGCATCCATGATCTTTGCACATATGCAATGATTATGCTATTTGGATATCCCTTGTTGATGGAACTAAATACACATCCACTGCTCCGAAATAACATAAACACCTTTAATGAATGTATGTCTATTTCATCAGCCAATGACACTGGTAAAGCAGGATGTACTAGGACATATTCTTCTATCATGGGTTATTCTCGTCCTCCAAAATGTCTCACAGAATGGATAATGCCTGATCTTTTAGCTGATTACATCTGTGCAGGTAACCTAATGGCAGCAGGGCCAGTATATTTGTTCCAATTAGCCCCTGTAATTTGAGGGCTGTGTACCAAAACAGTGCCCAATTACACTCACCTCATGTGGGTACCATGATTAAATTTGGTGCAACTGGGGGCTGCTGCTTGATGACGCATCCAGCATGTAAGTATCAGCAAATGCAGCAGAGATAGACCTGTGGCTGTTATTAAAAACTTGATGTGGTAGAACAGCCAACGTAGATGGAAGCGATTTTATGATATTACAGACACTGTATTTGGTGTCTAGGTTTTAACCTTGTTGCTCAGATACTCTGATGAACACAAAACAATTGCAAAGGGAAACTTAGAACTACTGCTAGTTAGTAAGATGCCGGGGTGGAGGTGGGACGACAAAGGGACATTTTTATTCATGTTTTATCAGTTTATAATGCGAAAAATGCAGTTTCTCCTCATTAAAAAGGCTGCATTAAAAACACAACACACTGGAATCATGGCGTAGAGGCTGCTAACGATATTTACAGGAAGAGAGGATGTATCTGACATAACTTTGCCTTAATGAAGGCTAGAGTTAGTTAAAAACTGCAGCCTACCCTGTCATTCATATAGCTCCCATGTTAACAGTAAAAATGAAATGAATATGAGATTTCCTCTAGTGCTGCTACAGCAGCAGAGTCACTAGGGAGAAGACGTACAAAGCGCATTACTCCAACACTGGAGAGTCAACTGTCTGTGCTTTAGCACTGTGGGAATGGTGTGTTTGTTTTTCAATGTAAATGGAGACGTTGTATCTGAAGTCACTGTGAACTTGATTTGTTTATCACCTCGGTTTTAACTGCACATGTAACTGCACATGCACATCATGTGTTGTTGCCAGTGTATTTGAGGTGCTATGTATTTATATTTAGCGAACATGCACTTTCACATCTTCTGGCAGAAGAATACAAAACTGGCAGTGTAGAATACATGTCTATTCATTACCTAAATATAATTTGTGGAAAATATTTTTCACTGTGTAGTTTTCAAGTATCTGCTACCAAGTGTCTCTGCCCTCGATTCAACCTTTCGTGTATTATATGAGATGACATAAAACCTGTCCATTACATATTTTGTTCACTGTATGCATAGAGTCTTTTAATGCTTTGCCTTACCAGCAGTTGTGCAGCAGTGTAAAAGCAATGCAGTTGGTTAATGACAACCAACTGTGTGGATAAATAGACTGGGGACTGTGTTTTATTTCATTACCCTGCTCCAGAAGGTTCTGTGTGGTAAAAACTGATTTAATTACTGACTTCTGTGAGATTGTTCAGTCCCAGAGACATGTTTTGGTATGTGTGGAGCAGACTTCCACAGTAACATTATTCAGTCTCATTCCCATTACGGTGTGAAGGGATATAAATACATAAATTAATAAATATTTGATAAGGGGCAAAAAGTTTTCTAACAGGTACAACATCAAGTTCACTTCTTACATAAGGAAGTAAAATAGCATTGTTTACATTGGTAATAATGGTTGAGCTGATGAATTCAATAAGGGCGAAGGTTAGGGTTAGTTATTTGTAGAAGATGATGTAGTTTATTTCTCTGAATGTTTGGGGGGATACTGGGGAACAGCAGTAAACCGTGTAGATTCAGTGGACAAAAAGTATGTTAATGTACATTACGTTTCAAAATGCAGAACAAAAAGGAAAGTTGGTAAAACAAACCTATCATGGGAAAAGGTAGAGCCACTAGCACCCAGTAAGAAACCAGCAGAAGTCTGACATGCCAGGCAGAAGAGTGACAAACAGTGGGGCAAGAGTGACCCTTGGTCCAATAATAACATGGTAGAAGTTAGTGAAGCAACAGCTGGTTTTAAAACAGACCCAGAGATGACTTCTACTTTTCACTGATTTCACTGAGCAGCTATAGTGTAAGTGGCAGTTTGTTGTGGGAATTATATATTTGATCACTGCAGTTTGACACAATATCCAGTGTTAGAGGGGTGAATGCTGAATGCCAAATTAATGTATTAAATTAATGAACAATTGATGAAAAGAAGGTTGGTGGTTCCATTCTTGGCTGCTACAGTCCGCATGTGGAAGTGTCTTTTGGCAAGACACTGAATCCACACTTGCCCCTCTATGTGTTGTCAGTGTGTATGAATGATTAGCTATCAAGTGCTGTAGCTACAAAGAAGAGGTATGAATGTGTGTGTGAATGTGACAGACAGTGTAAAGCACTTTGAGTGGTCCTAGACACTAGAAAAGTGCTTCATAACTGCAAGTCCATTTACCATTTATCAGCAGAGTTACATGTTAGCAGCCATGAGATTGGTGGTTTCATGCTGATTGAAAATAACAAGGACTGTAACAGTCATGGGACAGACTTACATCTGCTGCTGAGTCACTCAATCGGTGTAAAGCTAGCTCCCAAATCCATTAGTAACAACATTTGATCACACTTCTGTGCGTTTAAATGTTTTCCGTCATGATAATCAGCCGTACACTGACTTGAAATGGGCGGAGAGCAGGTTTGAATTGAGTTGATGAGTTTTTTTCTTTGTTGCCTGAATGACTGACAGACTATGTTTCCTCTCCATTTGCCGTTGACTGTTGGGGTAGATTGTTTTGAGTACCCTTCACCACTGGAGATGAACAGAATTTAACACATCAGCGTCCTCTAATTACCACTTGTGGCCGTGCAGGCCGCTGTTGCTGCTGCTCAACAAAAGTTACATGGTCTCACTTCAAAATATGCTGAATCATTTTTGTATATCTGACACAAACACACCTGTAAATAGCAATCTTCAGTGCCATGTGTTCCGTCAATGCAATCTTTCATTTCAACAGATAAAAAAACCCCTCTGTCATTTAAATGCAATGAAACTGGGCCAGGGTGACTGACGTGTAGCACAGTAAAAAAGAAAACCTTGTTGTGAATAGGCAGTGAGAACACTTTGCCATGAAAACTTTATGTAACTAGGGGGGAGATGAAAGGAATAACAACTCTATTTTGCTATAGCCTTTGTCATTACAAACAACTGTTTTCTGTCTCTCTAATTTGCTGTGTGTTTGCAAGACTGGAGAGAATCTAACTTTAACCCCTGCTTCTCAGAAAGGCTCAAATATAGATGTTGTCTTTTTTCAACATTGAATTGTGTGTAAAGTGTGTGCAGATCCATGTGCCTGATAATGTGTCTGCCTATGATTTGCATATAATTTAATAATGAGAAATGAAAACCACTTGAGGGATTTCAAGGTTTACAAACCTTGCTTTTCAGAAAAGAAGCAATTCATGTCTGTGAATGTCTGTTTGATACACGTCCCATGGTTGAAAGTCACTGGTGCAGATCCAGGAGAGTAATGTAATGTAATGTAAAGTAATGTTGGAATAAGGATTGTTCATGCATGAATTTAGGAGTGGCTGCAGAAAGGTTTCTGCTGCTGGGAAAGAGTAACCTACAGTAGCCTCACCACAGAGTGGAACACTGCTCCACCAGTGTTCATTAACATCTGTATGGTGCCAAAATGAAGTTGGTTGTCCAACTCTGCTGTTTATTTCTACCTCTCCAGTTTTAAAAAGTTCAATACTTGGAGTAAATTGTTGAGTATATTCTGTATCTATATGTCTCCGTTTTGACTGAGACTGATTTAACAAATTAAACTGATTAAACAAACCAGTTCTTAGTCATGGCTGGTAATTCTCAGCCTGAGAGAGCAGAGGAGCGTACGGCTCTGTCAGACCTTAGTTAAGCCTTCAAAATGAAATGACCTGTACCAAAACTGAGGAAAGGTTGCTGAACATGCTTCTGTAACACAACAACAACTTCTTTCATATATCAGGTGCTCCTTTTAGACATGCCAATAATATGCTATATAAATTACCATGTCTCTCTCTTGTAATTGGATTTCCTCTTGTCTGACTGGCTGATGTCCCGGCTGTAGTTTACCTCGCACTAGTGGGCTCGACACACTTCATGTCTCTGTCACTGGTGGGCACCTGCAAACATATGGCTCTCTCCAGAGGCTGTCCTCCATACTGGACTGTTTTACATTCAGCCTCCGTGCTGAGGGAACACTCAAGCATAGTTTAACGGTAAGGACGTGAAACCCATAAAACATGCTCGGTCTCAGAGAAGATTTATCATCAGGCTCCCTCTCTGCTGCTGCCAGCAGTAGATTACATGTCAAAAGTGGCACGGCGAGCAGATATTTCAGCCAATAAGCAAGGGTGCAGGAGGAGCAGGGCTTGTCTCGAGAGCGATATTGCATGGTGTTGCTGAGAGACGGGCTCGGCTGACCCTTGATCCTATTGTTCTTAAGAGTGATGGCTGACCATAAACCTGCCTGCCATCATTGAGGTGAAATGTAGCAATAGGGAAGGCAAAACAGATTACAAGCCTGGGGCATGAAATACTCTGGGTGGAATCCTCTCACAGACTGAGCGCATAACTGCAGAGAGGGTTTCCATCTTGTTGTACAGTTGCACCATAGTAACCAGCCAAGGGCAAAAAATCTGAAAAAACTGAATGACGTACAAATCACTGCAGGTATTGATTTCATGGAAAATCCATTTCATTCACAGTCACTATAAGTATTCACATTTGGGATCGAGACCATTTCCGCCTGGGTGGCCATAATTAAGAGGAAAAATAAATATTGAGAATCTTATTCCACCAAAGAGTGAATATACCCACTAGTGCAAAAGACCCACAGAGGGATTGACTCACATCAAGGCTGTAGCTGAACCCTAAGACCTGAATCACCATATCTTATATTAACTGGTAAATACTTCTAGCATGTGCAAGGTTGAACCGTTAGCCATTATAATTAAACAATGAAAAAGTATCACTTCAGCCCTGACCTGATATTATGTGTAGTGTGGATGTGTCCTGAAAAATACATCAGAACGCTTCATTAAACATTCAGTAAGGAGCAGTCAACATATTTAACACTCCCACTGCATCTTTGGAATATTTATTATGTGTGTGTTATTTTTTAAATATATCTCAGAGGACGAGATATACTCTGATTATATCTATAATGTGAGTTGAACTTTTATAATAGTGGAGGGATGTTTCAGTCAAAGCTGACTAAAATGTTAATTGTTAATGCAGAGGCAGACGATACTGTTGGGGCCCATCATAAAACCGCTGCAGAAGCACCTGATGGGAGGACCTAAAATGGTGAAGCACAGTCCAGGTGCAGTGTCTACAGTGCTTCAGTTAGCTCTGCTCTGGGAGCAGTGACAATGCTGCACTTGTTCATTTTGTTCTCCTGTAGAAATCCTTTGGCCCGTCACTTGCCATCAAAGGAAAAGGGTGTCTTATGCAAACAATCTTTGAAAACCAGGGCTGACGTGCATTTGATGTGTAGCAACAGCCTTGCAGTTACAGTATTGCTTGTGCTCCCTGAAACTGTCATGGTTATATTCATGTCACATCACATTAAGGAGGTGGGACCCTTGGCCATATGATCTTTATGAACCACTGTGCATCTGTACTTTAAATGTTTTGGAAAGAGCAGCTCAACAGATTGTGTATTTGAATTGTTTGGATGTATATTTGGATTTGCAGCTTTTAGACTTCGCTATTTTCAGTGGCCCATGCACCCAATATATAATGATAATAAATTCTTCATCCCTTACTCAGAGACTTTGAAATGTTTGACACATTTAGCAATAGTAAAAGAAAAAGACGAAATTTTCAAAATACTGTTTAAACTACAAAAAGAGACAATAGCTCAAAGATCTTTGTACTGGTGAAAAGATAAAAATCTGAAGACTCTAAAGTCATATGCCCATGAGGCAGAACAAACATCAGTTAACATCCACCAGCTAAAACCAGGCATTGTCAAACACAGAAGCACCATTAGGGACTAACTCCTATATGTTGCTCAACATTTCTTTTAGCTCAGGGTCCCAGTATGTGAATTAATAAAACACTTTGAAAAACAGGGGGGGAACCTATCTTATAGCAATATTGCAATTAATTTCAATAAAACAGTGATTAACAGATTTTTTGGAACAACAGTTTGCCTCTAATCATAAAACACAGTTAAGTACATATAATTTCAACCTGTATTAAGTATGACTCAAACTCAGCTTAGATAATGGTACCTCTAATGACCGGAAAACTATGGCAATAATTTGTCACCTTCATCCCCTATATTTATGGACTTGTCACAGATTAATGTGTTTCGACATAGGCCTCTCTTCTCCCTGCTAATGAAGCCTGTTTGTTTCTTTTGGCTAAGTACCAGCAGCCTGGTACCAAAGTATCTGGCTGCAAGGTCACCCAGAGGGGCGCACCCAGCATAAATACTTCACCTCATTTAAGTGGAGGATGCCAGCTCTCCTTCAGCATTATTAAGTTTCCTGTTGATGCAGTTATTGTACACATAAGGAAAATGTACAGACACAAGA
Source organism: Selene dorsalis (assembly GCA_900303245.1). Lineage (NCBI taxonomy): Eukaryota > Metazoa > Chordata > Actinopteri > Carangiformes > Carangidae > Selene > Selene dorsalis. The sequence continues at coordinate 88,632 of OMNW01009254.1, forward strand.
GCGATTTGTCTTTCTCACGGTGACAAAAGCTCCCAGTTACTGGTTTCCATACAGACGACAGAGGGAAATCTGAATGTGTGTGAATGCATTCAACCAAATGTGTCTGGCTCAGTTTAGTGTTAAACCGAGCATGTTAAAAAATCTGCTTCCTGTCACTCTAATTTTGATGCGAATCCCCCGATGAAATTTGACTTGATAGTGACCTGAGGATTTCACTGGAGCTCTTTAATAGGTATTAATGCAGTCAGGTTTTAAATTGTTATTGAGAGGATTTAAAAAGAGGTTCTTAACAGTGCACAGTGTTCTGAGAAGGATACAAAAAAAACACCATATTTTCTATCCAATAAAGCTAAGCTGTTGTTTTCCCCCAGAGGCACAGTGCAACTTACTGTTTGTCATACACATAACTGCTGTTATAACTCATACAAGCCAATCAGACTTCAGATTTATGTTACCCCCTCTGACATCAACATTTGCCCTCCTGTCTCATTCTTGAAACACTGGGTTGCTCGCCTGTTTCCCCACATGGGCCCCTCATCAAAGCACCAGATCAGCTGCTCAGAGCCCTTCACGGCTCACTGATCCGCTGGATCCATCAATGACCATCATCCTCTCTCTTCACTCTTTCGCTCTTTCCACCTCTCTCTTGCATCACTGTCTTTCTGACATCTCTTCAATGTCTTTCTCACCATTAAACGCCATACCCACAATTCTGTGCGGCCATGGAGCCGCAGCAGTGTAATCCAGTCCAAGTTACATTAGCACTGCAATCAATCACACAGCCTGTCCTGCTGCCGTTCACTCTCCTGAGTGACCGGCACGTGAGCCATCAACTTCAGCCACTCACTGAAACCCCCACTGAAATATAAATGTCTGAAAGCACAGTCATCAGATGAGAACAAGCTATTCTGCTCTCTGAGCAACTCTCATGTCAAAGACAAAGATTAAAAATTATTTTGCTGGTTTATTTCCTAATAGGCCCTCATGTAGCAGACAGTAGAACTAAGTTTAGACAGGCTATTAATAAACATTTATGAAAGAGAGTCAAATTGAGCCAATACTGTAATACACATAATACACTAATGCTTTTTTAAACAGCATAATATTATTCACTGTGTCACTAACCTTCAACTGATCAGTGCATGCAGGAAGGTGGGATACCACAAGCCAAATTACAAGGCATACATACTAACAGCCAAATGATGCCCTTGTGAATCATATTTATATTAGCTACTTTGATAATTAGTAATTAGTACTTGGTAATAATGAATCTGAGCATGTGGAGTTCCTCAAGGACCATTTTTCTATTCAACATCTGCTGGCCCCATAAATAACTCTTCATAACAGTGACCCCAGGTGAAGGCACTCACTGAATGAAGGGATGAGCATGAGCACAGAAAAATGTAACAAGTGTTTTTTTTTTGTTTTTTGTTGTTTGTTTTCTTTCTAAAGAAGAAAGATTATAATTCAAAGCTCACTTGAATCCCTGACACAGAAATCTACTGTACAAATGTAATGGACATCAGCAAGACTTTTTTTTATGAACATAAAGACAATAACAAAATCAGCTTACCTACGTGTGAAAAACAAAGTAAGAGTTTAAAAGGTTCTGGCTAAACAGAGTAACGAAAATCTTAATGTGTTTATTTTCAGCAAGAAGGGCTGATGTCTTCACCTGTCATCAACCTGTCAGCTGCAGCTCATGTAGTGTCCTCACACTGCAAATGTGCAGCACATCACACTGAACCTTAAACCACTGTGCTGGCCTCTTGTGTGTAAAGGGATAGATTTTATAGCAATACATGGTCCACAGTCTATATGTATCACCAGTCTGCTACTATGAAGCATCCAGATACCCCAGTTTTCTGGAACAGGTCTACAGGTTTACTCTATGGTCCCAGAATGAAAACCAAACAATGTGAGGCAGCTTAAGGTTCCTTTGCCCCTATCAGTCAGTTCATCAGGACATATACATACATACAGCAGCCTACCATCCATCCCTTTGCACCAACCGCCTCCTGCATCACCTCCTTTCTCCTGCTGTTGAACCGGCCTGCCCTCCCTGCTTGTGACCCAGTCCGCCATCCAGTACTCCCATTACGCTGGCCTTCTCTCCCTGCCTCCCTGCGTCCTTCATTTTTGTTAACTAACTGATTCCATTTCAATGTCTTCCCATACTCTGTGTTGTAAACTGTTTTCTTGTCTGTATACAACATCTATTGCACGTCTGCCCGTCCTGGGTGAGGGATCCCTCCTCTGTTGCTCACCCTGAGGTTTCTCCTGTTTTTTCCCTGTTAAAGGGTTTTCTTGGGAGTTATTCCTCAGTTGATGTGAGGGTCTAAGGGCAGAGGATGTTGTTATGATGCTGTGTAAAGCCCTTTGAGACAAACTGTTTGTAAAAATGGGCTATACAAATAAAATTGCCTTGCCTTGCCTT
>OMNW01009255.1:8943-19982 GCA_900303245.1 Selene dorsalis
AGCAAATGATTCATTATTTGTGAAGTTAACAGCTCAGACCACTTAATCTACAAGGACCAATTTCTTACTGGAGGGAATCGGTCCAATATGAAGGACGTGTCATTCGTGGATCGCCTCTTTGTCGGCTTGGCCATGGCCTCTTTTGTTGTGGCCACTGAGGAGAGGCCTGACTGCCCGAAGCTCTGTGTATGCGAGATTAGACCCTGGTTTTCTCCCAGTTCTGTGTACATGGAGGCGCAGACAGTTGACTGTAATGACTTGGGACTCTTCAGCCTGCCGGAAAATTTACCAGTGGGCACGCAAGTACTATTACTTCAAACAAACAATGTTGCCAAGATTGACAAACCCTTGGATTACCTGGCCAACATCACAGAGATTGATTTATCACAGAACAACTTATCCTCTATTGGTGACGTCCATCTCGGGAACCTTCCACAGTTGCTGTCTCTTCATATGGAGGAGAATTGGATACGAGAATTGCCTGAGAGATGTCTGGTAGAGGTTGCCAACCTTCAGGAGCTCTACATGAATCACAACCTCATCTCCTCCATTTCCCTGTTGGCTTTCCAGGGTCTCAGCAACCTTGTGCGGCTCCACCTCAATTCTAACAAGCTGAAAGCCATCAAAAGAGAGTGGTTCGATCCCATGCCAAATCTGGAGATCCTGATGATCGGTGAGAATCCAGTTCTTTCTATTGATGATATGAACTTCAAACCTCTGAGTAACCTCCGCAGTCTTGTGCTTACCAGAATGAATTTGTCTCAGCTTCCTGATGAGGCACTTGCTGGTCTTGATAACTTAGAGAGCATCTCATTCTATGATAACATTTTCCCTGAGGTGCCTCATTCTGCCCTGAAAAATGTAAAAAACCTTAAGTTTTTGGATCTAAATAAAAACCCAATTGCAAGAATACAGAGAGGGGACTTTGTGGATATGCTCCATCTGAAAGAACTGGGGATTAATAGCATGCCAGAGCTAGTTTCAATCGACAGCTTTGCTCTCAATAACCTCCCTGAGTTGACCAAAATAGAAGCCACCAACAACCCTAAACTCTCCTACATCCATCCTAATGCTTTCTACAAACTACCGAGGCTAGAAACCCTAATGCTAAATGGCAATGCGCTCAGTGCCCTCCACAGGATTACTGTTGAGTCCCTCCCAAATCTTAGAGAAGTTAGTATGCACAGCAACCCTATCCGCTGTGACTGTGTAGTCCGCTGGATGAACATGAACAAGACCAACATTCGCTTCATGGAGCCTGATTCACTCTACTGTGTGGAGCCTCCAGAGTATGAGGGGCAGCATGTTCGACAGGTGCACTTCAGGGAGATGATGGAGATTTGTCTGCCACTCATTTCTCCTGAAAGCATGCCTGGGCATATTAAAGCACAGAATGGGAGCTCAGTGTCACTCCATTGTCGGGCCTTTGCTGAACCGGAACCGGACATCTATTGGATCACTCCATCTGGTACTAGAATTCTACCTAACACAGTATCTGACAAGTTCTACATGCATCCAGAGGGAACATTTGATATCTATGACATAACAGAAAATGAGGCCGGTCTTTACACTTGTGTTGCTCATAATCTGGTGGGAGCTGATCTTAAATCCGTGTCAGTCGAAGTGAATGGATATTTTCCCCAATCTGCTAATGGGTCTCTGGCTGTCGCAATCAAATCAGTGGAGGCAAATTCCATCCTGGTTTCCTGGAAAGCTGGCCCAGGCACCCTGGCTCCCAACATTAAATGGTTCACCGTCTCAGACGTCAACCATCCCACCATGGCATTCACCACTAGGGTTCCTTCTGACATCCAGGTCTACAACCTCACCCATCTTAGCCCTGCCACTCACTACAAAGTATGTGTGGATGTGCGCAACATCCACTACAACCATGACACCAAATGTGTCAATGTCACCACCAAGGGATTAGAGCTGGCAGTCAAGGACACAGAAAAATGGGACGCAGCAGTAATCACCGTCTTTGGTGTGCTCTTGGCTGTGATTTCAGTGGCCTGCCTGCTTATTTATGTGTCTCTGAGGAACCACCACCTTTATGGGGATATAAGGAAATGCGACTCCAAAGCTTCACTGACCCCAGTGGAAGCTACTGGTATGCACTCCCCTTTCTTTACAAAGCTGTGGGTTTCGGGTAAGGGACTACCAAGTGGAGTGGAAGTGAAAGCCACAGTCATAAATGTATCTGACAATGCCTTTTAAGAAGCGCAGCTTTGTGGAACACCACATACCAACTACTGAATGGACAAGGCCATGGGCAGGGGTGGAGGAATCTGTAATACTGTTTCAAAAGGCATACATATTGCTGGTCCCTGGCTCAGATACACTGGCAAAACTATTACTGGACTGGGATGGAACTGTTTAAAATAGACTACATGCTCTCCCAGTTTCAACCTTAGCTGAAGTGGTGGCTTTGTAACCGTTACATCAAACCAAGCTAACATCAACAGGAAGGGGCATTTACTGCAAAAAGATATATTTCAGTACCATTCATACAGAAATGCAGGTAGTGAGAAGCAAGTGAAGGTGATGACGATGATGAAAAATGATGATGATGGTCAACTCTCTTGTAATTGACTGTTAAATGTGTTCAGAGTTGTGGAACTGTCTGTGTGGTCCCAAGCAATACCGTCTGTGCTTTGTCAAACATCCATAGACGAGTTAGAGAAACAGTTATAACACCTGTCTATTATGGGAAGGGAGATTTAGTAGAGTAGACAAATAACAGTGACTATGGTGTAAGCCTTTTGATGAAATATACCCCCTCCCCTTTTCTATTTAAAATGGATTCTTGATTTTTCATGGAAATACTGTTAGATATTCTATTATGTTGATGTAATGACAAATCCTCTGTATCTGAACGATTTAAAATGGGTTTTAAATTAAGGCAAGGAGCAGACTACTTTTGATTACAATGTCACATTAAGCTTAATGAAATTCAGCTACAAAATGGGCATCTAGAGAGGACATTTTCCAAATGGCTGTTTATGCTGTGTAGTTCTCATTGCAATGGTGACTGGTAAAAATGTGAATATGTCGGACTAAGAGAGATATAACAGGTTGATAAAACACTGAGGTAATTGATGCATTATTGCCTCTAGAAGCAGTCTGTTATGCCCTGGTAAGTGCCTACAACAAGAACTACGTGAGGTAAACAGAGAGGAAACTGAAGAAACACGTCAGCCACAGCAAAACATGGCCATGTCATCATTGCAAAACCACAAGCTACCCTCCAGTAATTTTAGTGGAAATACTTTCTCAGTATTTTTAGCATACATATTTTAAGAAGACATTTCGTTGTTGCTTTGGGTGTAAAGTTAAAAAGCCATTTTTATATTAACTGTATTATATGTGATCAATGGGCACAACAGACTAATTAAGAAAAGTGCTAAGAAAAAAATAAATGTCATTGTTTCTTTTACAAACATTTGCCTACTTTCTCTCTTTTGCTTTCTTCTCATATTAGTCATAATACATTTGGTTCATATTTGCTTTTGTCATCATTCAGCCATGGGTTAAGTGAAGTGTCTAATGACTTGTCTGTGACATTTCAACTGCAAGTATGTAGAACTAAATATTGATAGTGGCCAAGTTATGCAGAACAAAAGACTTTCTTATGAGTCAGTCCACAGGGGAAAAGTCAGGAGACTGTAGCTGAATGGTTGAATGGTCGTCCTAGCCCAGAAAAAAAAAAAAACACAACAAAAGAACAGAACTCATTAGCCGGCTCATTAAGAACATGTTCGTCCTTCAGCTGGTCTGAATATAGTCACTGTGCTACTGCTACAGCTGCTGCTAGTCCTGTTTAGATGGGGACACGGCGTCCCTACGACAGAGAGATAAAGTACAGCACTGAAAAGTCAATGCAGGGTTGGATAGAGCTGAGTCTAAGCTTTAGGACTCACATTTTATTAGTCTTACTGAATTACCCAGCATACAGAACATTTCACATGAGAAAGCCAGGCATGATGAATGGTTGTCAGAAGCAGAGTGACATGGCGAATTTATCAAACAGAGCCTTACGCTCATACATCAGGCCAGCCTTCAGCACCATGGACAGAGGCTTTTAGAGCCAAAGCATCTGTCAAAGATGAAGGAGTTAAAATATGACATGGTGCGCTCCTCAGGTAATGCTCAGGTCAGACCGAGTCTGTCTCTTTGCAAATACAGGTACGAGTACAGATGCACAAACAAGCCCGGCAGAGCTAAATGTATTTAGATTTATAGAAAAAACAAACAAAAGGTACATGCAAACATGAATTCAAGGTCACCGACTGATACAAAGAGAAGATAATAAAAACATGTGATCATAGTCAAGGACACACACACACACACAGTGTACACACACAACTTTTCATACCCAGAGGTGTAGCAGCTTCAGTCTGCGTGCTCGGAGAAACACAACATGACAGCCAAAGAAGCCACTAAATGAGTTGACTGACCAAACATGTTCTTTGAAATTAAAGCAGCTCATGGATATTAGCCTTATTGTTGTTCTTCTTATTATTATTTTTTTTTTTACAACAAATGATTTGATTACATACTTGAGTGGATAAGCTGAATGTTATCTGGAAACTCATCTCTCCTGCTGTCTGTCCCGATCTCATGCTTTTCCACAGTCTCTCCCTTTCTCTCTCTCTCTCTTGTCTCCGTTGACACTCTCCCTCCTCCGGCAGGCATATGACCTTTTTTTTTTCTTTTGTCTGGATTTGAACATTCAAAGCAACCTATATTAGACAAAAACCCTCTGGATTTAACTTAAATCCCATATGAAAAGAACCAGTGAGCTGTCACCATTTTATCCACAGTATTTCATGCTGAATCGTCAAATATTTTGACTATTTCAAATATTAAAATTAAGAGCACCTTATTCCACTCAGAAAAGCCATCTGCACAGTGGCAGATATTAAGGCTGAAGGCTTACAAATGGGTGTTCCTCCTGGTTACATATTCATTTTAATTTTGTGAGGATCATTGTCAGGCGGACTGAGATTTGATGGTGCAATCCATCAGTAGTAGGTGCAAGTTCAATTGTCTGTTTATTTATTTATTTATTTGAGCAATCATTGCATCCAGGTCTGGCAGGTAATTTCCTATTGACATTATTAGATTGAATAAATGTGAAAAAAATGTAATAGTGGAAAAAAAGTTTGTAATAGAGTGGATTTAGACCTGCTATTATATAACCGGGCACACGTGGGAACACTACAGTTTCCTCAAGTGCGTACAATGGAACTATTTAAACGCAATGTATTTAATAGTACCTCGTATCCATTACAGTTTTATTCAAACAATGGCCTGATCTCATAATAAATGTTTCTTTTTATCTTTACTGAAAGCTACAATTAAATATTTAATTTAGCCTCTATCTGAAATGAGATTTAAAAAAAATCCTACAGCACTGCAAAGGCTGCGGAAAGCAAACAATATTCAAGCTGCTATAGGCAGTTTTATATGTTTGAATTATCAGCCTATTAAAGTTACAAACTTCCACGTAGGTCAGCCAGTGTAGCTACAGGCAGCCACATTCCAATGAAAAGTGAAATGTCAACATGCATTTACAGTCTTGCTGCTAGCGCTATGTTTAATGCCACTGCTTGCTTTTAAGAGGCCTTTATAGCCAGCTATTGGAGAAACAACCAGATGACCTATGGACAACAATAACAAAAGCACTGATTTCTTTCAGAACGGAATAAAATCTATTTGCCTCTTGGACCCTGTATTAATTAAAGTAACAGTTTTGCTGCAGCGGTGTAAATTGTTTTGTGTCTAGATCACTCGGAGCCGACGTTAGTGCCGATGACAATTTTTTTTTCTTCATGTATCATCAGTGAGCCAGTGCTTCTCAATTCTGAGCATGCATTGCTGTGTATTTCCTGAAAAGTAGAGACAGAATGTCACAGCAGATTTGCTACGGCTCATCAAAGAGCAACCAGTCAAAAGCCATTTGTGTGTGCATTTCTGCTCTGTCTGGCCTCTTCCTGTCTCCATTTCCATAACGATCACTCTCAACATGTGCAGCTAAAAATGATGTTCTCTTCCTCCAGTCTATGCAGTGTACGGTTAGAAACTGCAACAGCATCCACATTCGCATGCATGGGACCCCATTTACATACAGTGTAATACCGAAACACAGAGCTACTATAGATACATAGTCATTTCCCGTTTGAACTAACATGTGAGATGAGTATTGCTTTGACATTTACATATTTCCTCTGATTCACAATCTGCATGACATCAAATACAACCATGCAAATAGGAGGTCTCTCAGCATAAGTAACTCAACATATTGACAAATGGAGGACTATAAGTCTTGCTTAGGTCACTGTGAAAGATCAACCTGGATTGAATGTGGGAACGATATGACTCCACAGAGGGCTTTTCCGCTAATTGGAATACCCATTGTCAAACAGATGATTGGTTTCCTGGGCTATACTGATTGATTGCTGCCTCCCTTTGTCTCACTGCAGTTTCCTCTATGAAGTGGGCACGCAGCCTGTGCCGGGATCAGATCGATGCAGGCACTAATGAGTTATTCACATGCATGTGCTCGCATTGAGGATGGATTGGAATTGGGGGGGTGTATGTTCCTAACAGGCCAACATGTGAGGACATGTATGAGTCTTCTTTCCTCGGTAGGTTAAACAAAGCATCGTCAGCCTCGCAGCACACGGGCCCTGTTGCCCCCATCAGATTCGTTAACGCTATGAGGCCGTTGATATTCACGGCAGCCCACATTAATCATCATTGACCATTAAAGTCCTGTTGTGCAATGGTGGAAGAGGCAACTAGTTACAGTCACTGTGTAAGTACCACCTTTTTACTGCAGCTTTGCTCACCTTATGTTTCAGTCAGACATGTCTGTAAAACTACCGGCTGGAGACTTTTCTCTCCATTAGGATGATGGAAGGCTTCGAGAAAGACTTAGGTAATACCTGTCTCCCAGACATGTTTGATTTGAATAATGAATGCCTACACAACTCATATTGCCAAACACATGCATATATGCTAATTTACTCACTGGTAATTATGCACCGACCAAACTGATAGAGCATCTGCGCCAACTGTCACATTTTTCATATAACCAGGGGAGCATGCGAAGGGAGAAAGGGGAAAATGATGGGGAAACTATAACCTCGTGGAGTTTATGTTTAATTTAAGCCAACAAGGTTGTGTGTGTAATTATTTTTAAATGTGTTATGTTCAAAAGTGTAGGAGTCATTTATCAAGATCCTTTGGTTAAAGCTACAGAAATGTACAGGAAAAAAAGACGTAAATATAATTGCTTTGGGTGTCTCATTAAAAACACTTCGCTACCATTTTCCTCGACTTGCTTTATTTCTTCTCAGACTTTTTTGCAGCAATTACAAGCCCATAAATTGCAGCTTCTCTAAAAGGGGAAAACATTAAATTAAGCAATAAACATCAACAAAAAACTAATGAAGGCTAGTCCACAGAAGCATGACGGAGAAAAAAAAGACATGGGTGACATTCACAGGCAAAAAACAAGAAAAAGAACAGTTTTGTTTTTAGATTGCTGGCACATCTAAATGGTTTTGTGTTTCTGTTGACTAGTTAGTGAAGTGTAGACAGAGACTGCAGAAATGAAAAATGAATTCGAACAATATTAAGGAAAGAAATGAAGTTGAAATGGGGGAAAAAAGTATCCCTAAATCCTACTGTATTAATGCTCCTACTGTGTTATATGGCTTGAACCTCATTCCTCAAACATGGCTTGACTAATCCAGACTAACATGAAATTAGTCACCTGAAATGATTCTCTTAGTTTGCATTCATCTACTTTAGTTCCTCTTGATGCTGTTAAAGGTTTGATTTATTAATCTTGAATCAGTTTATCTAGAATAACAGTGTACTCTCATTTTCAAGAACAGTAAACAATTAAACCCATCCACACTCATAACCGGCTCATTATATTTTAGCACTGCATACATGTGGTCTGCTTTCATTACAGCTCTGCCACACTTAACTCAAAGGTGATGGACTTCAAAGGGATATAAACTATGAAATTAAATTTGGCCAAACTGTGTATAAACACATTTAATACACAGTTTCGTGACAATATATTTAAACATAATGATATTATTGAGGTGAAACTATCGAACTTTTTCCTTTCTATTTTTACTCCTCAACGTATAATTATATTTCTCTGTGTGTCTTTATCTCTTCTCATTCTAATGTGGTCAGTTTTCTAAAAAGCTTTTTTCACACGCGTCTTTGAGATTTGAGATTTTGTGTAAGCAAAGAGCCCTGTCCCAAATAAAATGGCTCTGATTCCTCTTCCATCAGAACTGGTGGCCTTATTCTTTGATGTAATGATGGCAGAGTTGTATGGAGAGAGGGACGGACTTTACTGGATGGGGGTCGTGGTCCAAGAGGGTCATTCAGTGCTGGGACACCCGCGATGCTGGCGATGTGGTTTTTAGTCGTTGATGTTTCAAATTGCCGTTCGTTCCCGAGAGCGGGGATCACGCTGCAAACACACAACCCCCCTCCACTTTTGTCTCTCTTCTCTTAATGCTCATCTAATTAGTGGACAGAGAGAGAAGGCGTCTTTGTGTGTGGCCCCCCTGCCGTCTCTCAGGGTTGTTTACGCCGATATTTTAAACTTGCCCTCAAAACGAACACACAAATGGCTGCGTTCTACTATCAATCATCCTCCCAAGCCCGCGGTACATGTGGATGGCAGCTCAGTGTGATTCCATACACTGTGAAGCAGCATGTGGCTCACAGTGAGGTTACACAAAACAGCCATATTCCTTCAGTTCATTACACGCTTCCCTGGTAACTGGAATAACAATAAGCAGGGCCCTGTGTTTGATCTTCATTATCTTTTTGATAGATTCCCTTTCTCCGTCCTTTCTTTATGTTGATATTTGTGTTTTTCTCTCCTCTCCAGCATCTCCTGTTTCCTCTTCTCTCCAGAGAAGAGGAAACCAACTTAGATTAGATCACAGACAAACTGAATGACCATTTCATATTGATGATAATTGTGTTTTACATAAATTATCTATCTAAATTATTTGCAATTGAAATGAAGGGAGCCGGGTAGTTAACAGTCTGGCAGTCTGCTCACTTCCATAATGTACGCATCCAGAGTGATGTTACTACTGACTGAAAGCTGTTCATCTATGAAATAAAAGAAATTGAGTGACCTATTAAATTGTATTATGTTAATGCTGGAATTAGCAGCAGACTGTGGAATACCACCACATTCATTAATGTCCCAATAACAAATTATTGTCTCTTGAGGCCATGTTGAAATATTTTTTACTCACTAGAGAATGAAATGCCACCACATACTTTGGTGAGGACCTACTACTGAATATGCTGAGATCAGTGAAGCAACAAAGAGTCAAAAAAAAGGGGGAGGGCTCAAAAATATATGAAACTGACATAAAGGGCTTTTATGTACTCTCTGTGTGACTCACTGTAGAGATTAGTGCCATTTGTAAGCCCTGTCTCAATACTGTCAAAAGAGAAAGCTTTCCTCATTCCTCTGAAGTACGTCCAACAGAACATGGGTGATAACGAGGGCCTGGCTCTTCTCTCTTAGTCCTGCAGGCCATTAGTGGGAAAGGCTCTTCGCTGGGTCTCGATTCTGAGAAACGACTATTTCTGTCTGGACTGGCTTTCAATTTAGAGCCAGAAGGCGCTTGTTGCCGAGTCGTCCCCGCTGGCTTCAAACGGAGGGTGTAAAGACTGAGCAAAGTGCCATCGTTCGCGACTCTGGCAAAGGATTAACAAGGTGAGAAAATGTGAGAGGGGTTGTTGAGCCTGATCAGAATCAAAAAGGGTACTGAGGTAATGAGAGGGATTCAATCAAAGGGATGGGACTGTGCTTAGAACAAAGAGATCTTAAGCCCACAGCAGTCAGGAAACAGATAGAGATACACTGGAATAACTCAACCAAAGCCACATTAGTATGGGATTCGGTTAGGCTGTCAAAGGAATGGATACCCTTATTTTCAAAAGGTAAGCTATAATGGTGCACTGATCTAAAGAAAACAAAGATCAGTCTGGTGAGTCACACCATCATGTTCTCTGCTGCCTCTGATGAAAAAAAATAAAAAAAATAAAATTGTATCACAACATAAATCTGTATTGTTTTACCCCAAACCACTGCATTTACTCATCACTCACACAGCTGGTTGATTTCTTGTCATCTCCCTCCCCCGCTCACACAGTGTATTTTCATAGCTCAATAGTCCAAATTGGATATTGTTTATGATGCATGATATTGAAAGCAGACTCCGGAGGGACCGGGCTACAGTCTCGTCGACTGACTGAACAAGCTAACAAACAGATCCAAGTGATTTTTGTTGATGCTCCGAGACATGTCGCTCCCCGAGCACAACAAAGGGACATTCATTCTATATTTATGCCACCACTGAAGTGTCAGAAATATTGATGACCCTGAGCGGAAATTAGCCTGCTTGTCAAAATAGAATAGTGCAAATGCAAGGTTTTCTTTTAATCCACCGCAGCGCTTGCAGTCTCTCATCAACTAACCAGAAATTGTGACTGAACAAGCACAAAGCCCTGACACACTGGATCACTGTCAGTCTGAATTTCAGCTACACATATCTGTCACTTTGTGTCACTGACGTGCGAAAAAAAAAAAAAAAAAGGCTCCAAGGTTGTGGAAGTTACTGATTATACTTGTTTTCTGTTATTGCCATCAGGGACTTCAATCTCAGTATGTTATCTGTGACTAAATGGGAATGTGGAAGTAAGCAAGTCTGAATTGATGTTTTCAACAGCGACACAGGGGATGGCACACCCTCTTTTGTTTAAGTTTACTTTGCTAACTGAGTTAGAGAACTCTTATCCAAAATTACTTTTCACAGGCCCACACTTGTAAGTAACAGATGAAAGCATTGATTCCTGTCTTAGATCGATCCCTTTATTTCCTCGCCTCAAAGTTCACCACTAAACTCTTAACCGCAAACAGCCGGGCACGGCAGAGAAAACAATCAAAAAATAACAACGAAAAACATCAGCGC
>OMNW01009255.1:20002-31245 GCA_900303245.1 Selene dorsalis
AAAAAAAAAAAAACAGAGAAAAAAAAAAAAAAAAAAAGACAATGGCAATTGATCAGGCATTCGGCAAGAGAGGTGGCATCTCTCCTATCAGATTCATTAGTTTTCCGGCCGCTCTGACATTTCCATTTGCACACTCCAATTGACAAAATAAAATACCTGTCTGGCTCTCATCCCTCAGCTCTGCACTGGGTAATCACTCCTCCACTGCACCATATTCTCTCATCCCTTCTGTTCCCCATGCCTTCATCCCGTGGAGTGCAGCCTCATGAAACATAAACAAAATGTACAACTTCTTCCAGAGGGTTTGGAGGAGTGCACATGCTGCTGAGCGTCCCTTCAAACTGGGGGTCCCTTGTACAGATCACCTCAATCAGGGAAGGGCACACTTGAACTTTTCATCTTCTTCCCCATCACCACCTCTCTTGTCTCTTGCTCTGTCTCCCTCCCTCACTCACTGTTCCTGCATACCTAAACAACTCCTCCAAAGTGCAGCCATCCCCTAGAATCATCATCAGCATCTCCCTGCCAGGCTATTGACTGGCCACACACTTGTCGAGAGTCTCTCAGCCATCCATTTCATTTAGACGCAACTTTTTGACTCCTGCACATCGGGGGTCAAATGGGCTCTTTTCAAAAGAGACTATGAACGGAGGTAAATTATACAAATTGAGTGGCAGGAGGGGAGCGTGGCTGAGCCACCGTGGCTCTGTGAACCCAGACGACCTCGGGTTTCCTTAATGATGTCTTTGCCAAGCCAGACGGAGACACATTGGATGATTATGCTGCAGATCAGGCAGTCTCGCTTTTTCTTTCTTCACCCCTCCATTGCCACCCCGTCCTCCCCACAATCCATCACCTTGCTGCTTTGCTCTTTCCCTTCCTTGCTCCTATGTCTCCTCTTCTCCATCTCTCTCCATCCCACTATACATTCATCGTCCTCCTGTCCCTCTGTCTCTCCCTCTCCATCCATTTATCTTCCCACTTGCAGACTTCTTTAGAACTCCACCCATCTAAAGCAGTGGCAACATGCTGAGAGACTTTGGTCAGATCTGATGATGTTCCCTTCCAACAGTGGCATTTAATCAATCGAAATCTTATTTTGGGGATGAGCAGAGAGGAAGTTGTTTTTTTCATGAGCTGCTCTATAATAGAATAACTCTGCCAGAAGGCCAGGTCCCTCATCACTGGGGAGTCCACAGATTGAGGTGATCGAGTTGTTTGAAGATACATTTTGAATACTGCCTACACCGCCTGGCAGCTTGTGCTCTACTGTAACTCACTTGAAATTTTGTAATAACATATAACAATGTCAATTAAAAATGGAAATGAGACAGAAAAACAACTCCTATATCTCTCAAGCTGGTTTCATCTGCTAAAAACACATGTGGAGAGATATAAAGCCTTGTTTGTTTTCACTTAGTACCAGTACATCATATACACCGGTCTCCCTTGTGTTAAGCATCATAGATTTGTCCTTTCGGAAAATAGTATGAATTCCTATGTTTTTCTTGGCATTAGTTTTTTTTTTTTTTTTGCCATTTTAACACGACATTTGTGTCTTTCACAAATGATCAGATTTAATGTAAAAGAAATAAACACTGACCATCTACAGAAACTGGGGAGTGGACAATGGTCTCGTGATCCATCCATCCTCCCTCCTTTTGTGACAAAAATAGATGTGTTCGATAAGTTGACCAAATGATTGAACCTCACCTACCTCAGCTACTAACTACTATTCATTTAAACTGATTAAAAAACTGTTGTGTCTAAGATGTTAGGCAGACACGCACCACTGGCTGATGATTCAACACTGGCAGACAACAGCCTGCCCTCTTGCCACACTAATAACTGAATATTGTAAGCAAGCAAGGTGGAGAGTACTAGTTCATCTGATATCGCATTCTATTTTGATCTAGCCAATGAAAATAAGGTTGCATGTAGGTTGGAACTGGCATGTAATCACTCGACTGGAAAAATGTTAGATTTTTAAATCCCCAATGCAAACATCAAAGTCATAATTCCTATAGCAGATACAGGACTCAGCCATTTGGCTGAGGATAAAAATACAATATGATACATCTTCACACTGAGGGAGGGGAACTTCATAACATTTATGTCAGTGATATTTTATGTAAACAAAAATCTGTTTGTGAGACTAATTGCCCAATGACATAACACAATATTGATTCATCCCACACGCATTTCATTAAAGCTTTGACATTTGCTGTTTTCAACATGCAGTCAGCCTGTTTATGCCTCTGGCTTGGAAGGTGATTTAACAATAAACAATATAAAGCATGAGTTTTATAATATATGTATTCAAAGTATAAATTTAAGGCTTTTCTTAGAAAGTAAAATGTTTCATTTTATTCCAATTTCCAAACACAGAAACGTCAAGGTAACAGACATACCCTTCAGCATTATGGACTACTTCGGCTTCCTGGGTGCAATGCAACCACAAAGTGGGTAGTGATGAACAACCTGAGCATCCTGGATTTTTTTCTGACTCCACTCAGAAGTACCAGGCTGGAGCTGAAAAGCCTGCAGCTCTGCATCAGATCTACCATCTGACATAAGACACAGCACGGTCCTGTTACAGCCTCCACAACGGATGGGCAGACGAATGGTGGTCAGGTGTCATATACACACACACACACAAGCACAGGTTTCCTAATACACAAGAGACACACACACGCACACACACAGGCAGCATGTCTTCACACATTGTACTGAAGATGCATGCAGGGACTAAAGTGTAGACTTGCAAACACACATGTACACCGATGTCTGGTGAATCTTCTGTTCATAGAAAACAGATTTGCAACTGCCCAAATAACTTTCTTTACACATCTGCTTATAAAAATGTGAGAAGTTAAGTGCATTTAAATGTAAGTTACCAAAGCAAAATATGCTCATCTTTATTCCTGACAATATAAGCGCGGAGATAAAGCCACTGTTTCAGTAGCCAAACAACAGTAATAATTGAGACAGAGGACACAAACATCAGCTCAGATATGCATGTTCAATGTAAGCTCATACTCCTGCTACTGTCCTTGACCAAGAGACTGAAAGAGACAAAGAGCTGGACCCAGCTGGGTTAAAAAAAGATGCCTTTCCTCATGAGGATTGATAAAGAATGACTTGACACAGACACACACAGACACACTTGATGTGCCATTATGCCCGTAAACCATTCACAAGAAGCGATGCAGCGTTATCGGGCACACACACAAACGCACAGATTCACACAGAGATTGATGCGGGTTTGAATGATGGTGATGATGATGACATGGCATTTGGCAGGTCACACACACAGATGGTGGACACCTAGTGATTCCTCTGGCATGGTAGATTTGGAGCTGAAGCCTGACATCCGTGCTGCGTCCTCAGGAACTGCAAGTTCAGAGGGAAAAGTGTATGTGTGCGGGGTGGGGGGGGTTTAGCTCTACAGATTAACAGAACAGATGTTCTCGCCTCCTCCATCACTGGCAGGGAAAACACATGACCAAAAGTGACTGCAGAGAGAAAAGTTGGTTTAAGTTCAGACATGACTGACAGCCGTACAATGCCTGGCAACTACTGTGCGAATCAGATGGAGCCTTTATCTACATATAGCGCCTTTGAATTCTGGGCCTCAATTTAGCAACAGTCAATCTCAGCAGGGATCTTTCAGAACGACAGAAACCCACAATATCCTGCTCTCATGCTTGTTCTGTCATTTAATGCGTCAAAATAAGACAAAAAAAATACTACATCGCATAAGCCCTGAGAGATGTGTACTCTCTTTCCACTAGTGTGAAGCCTGAAAGGGTGTTTTTATAGTGTGTGCCTTCTTGAGATACATTGCATACAGTAAAACAGAAAAACAGGCTTTGCTATGATTGGAATAGCAGTGTGCTTTGTTAAATTGATTTTGGCCAGGGTCGCTCTAGGACAGGGTCGGGCACGTGCCTGTTGTGTGGCATTGAAATGTTGTGGTTTGGCCTTTTCTTTCTAACAGAAATAGCCGCAATGCTTCATCGTGGTGTGCACCGACAAATGAGACATGGAGAGCTGCTCAGGAGACAGTGACAGAGGGAGACACAATGTACTGTACCCATGCAGTATAGACTATACATGTGCTTTACACACAGCACAGTCTTCTTTGGCCACTTGTCTAAGCCACTGAGAATTTCAAATGTGCTGCTAACAAATTACCACTTCTATTTACAAAGCACATAATGCGCTATTTATCCCTAATCTATCTCTCAATCAAGTATCCATCCATTTTCCATCATTCAACCATCAATTACTATGTGGCAAATCTTCCATTGCTCCAATTATTCCATGCAATTATCTGTCCATCCACCTTTTCAGGGATCCATCTATCCATCCACCTATTTAATATAATTGCATCAATCCACGTATCCTTCCATCCCTCCGTCCAAGACTCCATGTATCTACCCATCAAATGTGCCCATCCGTCTGAGTGGCCGTCCATCTGTCCTTCCATTTATTCGTTCATTTCAGAATCCATCCATCCATCTGTGCATCCTTCTAAGTATCCATCCAGGTATCCATCATCATCCATCCATCCGCCCTAGTATTTTCTCATTAGTCCTTCAATTCACAGATTCACTTTTAATCCATCAATCTGTCCATTCATTTTTGTATACACCCATCCAAGTACCATCCATCCATTCTCTATCCATTAATTCACTTATTTGAGAACTGATACGATCTACTCATCTAATCATCTTTACATTCACACGTCTATTCATCTATGCACATTTAAGACAATTCAATAACATTAATAAGGATAATGGCGAACGAGCCACTCAGGAGAATCAAAGAAATGTTTCAGTGCAAATTAATCAGAGTCAATAAAGCACATTACACTTCTGTATGATTATGCTGTTTGTTTGCACTGCCAGTGATGCTGTTAAAGAAGACATTACCTTTACATAACAAGACATACTGTAACATTATGATTCAACACCAAAATGGCCCAAAATAGACCCACTGTAATAACAGAAGGCCAAGATTTAGGCTAAACGCGTTCAAATTAGAGAACATAATGTTCAAAGTGGTGTCCTCTGAAATAAATTTACTGTGAGAGCAAGAAAGCAGGAGGGAAGAGGGAGAGGACAAGAGGGGGGTCTTTAATGGGCTTCTCAGATGACTAACTGAAGATCCCAGGCACTAGGCTGCTAATTAGTTTGATTCACCAGCCATGCTTAAAGCATTGTGGTTTGTTGTTTTGCTGTTATTATTTCCTATTTTGTGTTTTGTATTTCCTCTTTAAGGCTCCGCTTAGTTTGCCGTTGGAGGCCCTGTGGACAAGGGAGGTGGAGAGGGGCCCACCCTTGAATCACAAGAAGACTTTGTTGTTTTCTTTTCTTGATGGTGTAAAAAAAGATTTCAGAAACCAGAGTAGCTTGAAATTAACTTAACTTTTTCCTCTATCTTGCAGTAAAGTGAAATAAAGGGAGTAAGCACAGTGCAGGAATTGCCAGCATAGTGTTCAGAGGAGCGGGATGTTGCAGTACAATCTCCTCATAAAGGACATGCAGAGGCTCTTTGTCCTCGAGGCTCAATGTGATCGCAGCGGTCAAATGGCAACACACAAAAACAAAAAAAAAAGAGATCTAAAGAGGATAGGGGAGTGGGCCGGCGGTGGTTGTGGGGTGTGCGCAGGGGGTTAGAGAGGGAAGCGAAAGATTAAAACTATCATTTACCTTAAAAGCTGGAAACTCAAGTTCCGCCACGTGAACAGGTTCAATACAAGTCATCACCTTTGTCTAAAAGCGGCCTGGAAAAATCAATGGAGTTTGGGCTGTAGGAGACTGGTAGTGGTTAAATACTCTAGTAATCAATAAAGTAATAACCTTCACAGGGGTATGTAAGCGCAATGAATGTTGAGCACTCAAAGTCCTTGTGTTTAGATTGGTGTGGCGTGCAATATTGTGGCTGCCAGACAAGGTGTCTGAAAACAATGGATGTGGAAGATATATGCAATATAATAACCTGGATTCTGTCTTTCTTTTCAACCTGCTATCAGATACGTTTATACTTAAAAATATGGCTTGTTATTGAAAGCTGCAGTATTTTTTGATGAACAATAGATTAAACGACTGCATAATGCGAAAGTAACACAACTCTGCAATCCCTCTCAGCTACACAAATCTCAGAGTTTTTTTTAACCTTCATTGTTGGTGGTGGTTTTATATACTGCTATGGTTACCTTCTCTCTTGTCGGCCTTGATTCATTGGGTTCATTGCTGCTGCTTCGAAGCCCAGTCTCACTGTTACTAGTGAGCAAAATGTTCATTTGTTTTCTAGCTCTAGCTTCTCCAAATTACAGGGACATAAAATATAGATTTGAAGTGCCGCATGTGTAAAAATGTAACTCACTCCATGATGAGCAAATGCCCCTCTAGAGCAGTGAAACTAAAAACACAGAGTAAATTAACACAATTGTTGCCATCATGTGTTGTTGACATTTTGTGAGTGTACTACACTGAAGACAGATTCAAGAATAGCACCGTGTAACAAAGATTTTATGATCTACCTGTTTAGTTGTGATGTTTATATGCTGACTTTTCTACTTCAAAGTTAAACTCGGATGAATGGTGTTGAAAACTTTTGAAATGTGTGAGGTGTTAAAGGTGTACTGTAAAGGGACCGTTTTCTAAACATGTATTTATTTTGACTCTTTTTGCTGACTTTGGAATTTAACTTCCATTAGTAACTTACTTGCAGGGTAAATAAAAATGCTTGGTTAGCTTCCCAGCACAACGACAACACCTTAACAGAAGTCAGCGCCTGCGTTGCCCCAAGCTCGTCTTTACCAACAAGAAAATATTAGAAATGGAATTCTGATGATTTGACAGTTGGATTAAAAAAAAAAAAAATGCAGCTCACGTCTCCGGCAATGATGAGTGCCTCCAAAATATGTACAGTACAGAGCTTCGCAAGTGATGTACTGACTGCTGTGGGGCAATGAGCAACACATTCAGGAGAGAGCTGCTGCCTCTGCATATGTTCTGAGTATTCAGTATTTTCAGTATGTGTGCCAAAGTGGAGTTGAGGTAAAAACAGATGTGCCACCTGCCTGTCACAGGGAAGTTTCACTCAGTCAAAGTTGTGAGGAAAGGAGTGTGTGCGTGTGTCCCGTGTGCACAATCGTTTCATTGAACGCTGAACTCAGTCTAGGGGGGAAAATAAGGAAAAATTCAAAGCCTACATTTCGATGCGGGCGCCGCAGAACAGCTTGTATGCATTAATTATACACAAAACCTTAAATGAGCGCCTTTTCTTCCTTCGTTCAGTTGTGTAGGGAAAGACCTAGAAACACAGTTGATGAAGAGCAAAAACTGTGACTGATGAGAAGACTTTTAGTGAGTGACAGGATGAGTAATCATGGATGAAGCGAGTGTATTTCACAAAAGCGATGTAATGGAACATGCAGCACAGTCACGGCAGATGGCTGCACAGATCAGCAGGTGATGGCACCGGTTGGACAGATTTAGGAGGATACCATGTCGAACAGTGCACAACTCCATGCGCTACTTTGGAATTAGAGATATAAATTGACTCACTCATTAGTATTGCAAATATTCAGTTGTGATTTGAGGCATCACGGTAAGCTCTGCTGAAGCTACTGACGAAACAAGCTCTGTTTTCTTCTGTGAGTTTCTTTTCCAGCTCTTGCAGTGCTCCTACCTCCTCTTGCCTCCCAGGCAGCCATTAATGAATGATATTTCACCACAGCCTCCTTTTTTTCCTTGCTAGCCCACCTTTTACCCTCTCCCCTTGCCAAGACCCCCGCCCATCAGTCTGCTGGTGGAGGGGAAGCTCATCTGTCTTTTGCTTATCTTCGTTCACCACTCTGCAGTCATATCACCCTGACCTGACCATCCATCTTTTGCCATCTCCCCTCCATGGCCATGTGTTGGTTTGTTTGTCTGTGCCTGTGTGTGTGTGTGTGTGTTGGACCTTGAGCTGCCTGGTTGCGTTGTATTTTTGCAGCCTGAAAGCATCCACGTTTCCCCTCCAACAAGCCCCGAAAACTCCTCTGCTGGCTGTCTGCTGCAGCTGAGATCTCTTGCGGTCTGGTCTTGCGTAAGAGAAGCAGAGCAAGCGAGAGCGTCAAGAGGTCTGCCTCACTCTCAGCTCAGTTTATTGCGGGTGATGTATCTGAAGACAACTGCTGACAGCTCTGCAACCCTTTGAACTACACATCAAAGGATGACAAAATGGTGGCTACTGTGTGGCAATTTGATTGGTTGAAATGAGCTACTGCCACCAGACGTGGACTATCACTAGAGAATTAAAAAAAAAAAAAGCCTGTTTACCCATAACTGTTGAAGATCAAATCACTGAAAAATTAACAATCCTCTGATACAACACTCAACACATTGAATATTCTTCCATGGCCAAGTGACCTGCCCTGATTTAAAATAGACATTTCCTCAACTGGCACAGACTTGCCACCACATTTGCATGACGCCAAGCTGTCCCACTTATCAGCTGCTGCACAAACTGCTGGATCTTAACTTTAATGGTTTCAAACCTACCGCACACATGCGATAAAAAATGATTTGGGATCCCACTAAGAAATTGTGTGCTTAAACACTGTGGGGTAAATAAACAGGTGCCAGAGATATGACTTTCTGACGTTTGTTAGTTGCACAGCAATCTATTGCAAACATTTGCGGAGCACCGAAGAGGTGCTTTCAAGCTGCGGCTAAACAATCATTTGCTTCGACACACTCGGAGGGAAAGGAAGAATTATGCACTGCCAATTTTACAGCGTCATCTTTGAAATAAGGCTGTAATATAGCCACTTAATGCACAATTAATGTTCTTACATGTGACAGATTTGCATATGATGAAAACAAACAAGAAAGTGGGAAGTAAAGCTCAATACTATCAACAGAAATCCTTTCAACTGGCAGATTTAATTGAGTCTGACATTTGCAATCTACATTGTGAGAGATGGGTGGAAATCTGTCATTTAGATCCATTTCCTGTCCATCCAGGTGACAACACAGGCCCAAAAAAAGACTGAATAATGCAACTGACATGATCAATATTTCAATACTGCCTCCTACAGAGTGCTTTTGTTGTTATTGGCTGTTTCAAGTGTTAGGGTTGGTAGGCTTGCATGTTTCTGGTCACACATTTAGTTAGTTAGTCTGCCTCCAAGATTTTAGAAGCTCAGGTAATGTGAGGGAGATCAACCACAGCTGAAAAAGGAGTTGAAAATTGTCTTCTCCAATGACCTTGAGACAGAGCATCAAGTCAAACAGCAAAGAATGACAGAGGTCAGAGAATGTCATTCAAATCATAATTTCATGGATGTATTTCATGTTTCAGTTCTACACTTTGGTCAAACAGTCTTCAGTCTTTATCGCATATCCAAGTTTTTCCCTGATGACTCTTTGTAATGTTTCTGTGCTACGCTTTGCATAATAAATGCAAAAGAGCCATCATTTTTAACAGATCGCTTTTGTTTCTGTCTGCGAACCACATCTCATGATTGCATGTTACGGTGAAGACGGCCTAGGAAGTAGCTCGAGACTAAATGAATGCAAATCACAATCTAAAATCCTACCCCTCACAGCGTCTGCAGAGCATGCTAGCATATTTAAAACGCCAGCGCACCACATCATACATCATTTCTTTGACGACGAATTTGAGATAAGCGCACCAACCAGTAAACCAAACGGTAATGCCTGAAGTGGGATGGCCGCCAGCTATATCAATTTGTGATTTCCTACAGTACATATGAAGCAGCTGAAGAGGAGGTAATTAAGAGGATACACTGTCTGCATGTTCATAGACACGTCTCTTTGTTATTTTGTTTGTGTGGTATGTGTGCGCGCATCTGTCCCAGGGGATATCTGCTGTCTCTTTCTTGTGGGTAATTATGGGTAATGTAGGATGACAGAGGAGCACAGTCACATAAATAGCAAAGGGACTGCTACACTGACTTACAGCAAGCACCCCAATAATATACATGTGGAAATGTCTTCTCCCACACGCACAGTGTAGGCACAGCTCAGACAATAAGAGGTGTGTATGTGATTGTGGCCTCTGTTTACTCAAATTCTGCTGGTGTAGCATGTTCTGCGGCATAACATCTCATCAGCTGTGATCAGTGTGAGGCCATTGGATTGTGTCAGTCAATAGAAATTAGCAGGGAAGTGTGAAATTAGATACCGCGCAGCATGTATGTTTACCCCTTGTATGTCTGTGTGCACATGCTTTATGTATGTTTGCATGAGTGTGTGTTGCCTCTCTGCATGAAGTACCAATGCCATCTCAGTGTGACCATGTGTTTGTGTTTCTATCCAGCCAAGGGAGGCAATTTACCCAGCTTGATATGTAGCATTTATGTAATGGCAAATACAGAGAGAAAACAAGTATAGAACAACAGAGGGTGAAAGTCTTTTGTCATTTGCTGTAAAATGGACCACAGCGGTTATTTTATCTTATTCTAATAAGGTAAACACATTTCTATCCATCCATGGAGACAATACAGCAGTAACTACAGCAACACTATAGGATTTTTTCCCCTTATAGAATGACTGTGCATGTGTTTGACGTGTCAAACAAATCCCACAAAACAACCTCGTTCTCTTAACAAACTTTCATGTTACAGGAATAGTCTGACATTTTAGCACTTATTCTCTTACTTGCAGAGACTTAGAGGATTAAGTGTATTTTCCAAAATGCCAACCAATTTCAGTTTTGAGTTTTCAGTGCCTGCGAAAATCTAACAAAAGCCATCTATGAGCTTTAAAACAAAAACCCTAAGAGAAAATTCTGGGTCAATAAAGCTATTGACCTGTCCTCACCTCGTACCTTTGAGCAAAGAGGCCAAGTGTTGCTTCCCTGGTGTGCATCATTTTAGACTTAATAACAATTATTACACTTCATGAAACGTCTGCAACACATCCAACAGCAATGATGTGTGCTTGATCAGGTCATATCATGATTATCAGCACTGCTGTAGGGATTGTAGGAGCCCCGCACCAGATAAACAGCCTTCCTCATGAATCCTTTTAAACCCTGGCACTGGAAAAAGGGAAACTATTTCATTCCTTTGGCAAATTTTCACTTGTTTTATCTGCCTTTAAACATTTTTTTCAGTGTCTGAGCTCCATATAGCTACTACGCAGGGCTGATGATAATCCACCCCCCCCTCTCCCTCTCAGGTTAGGGAATCAGTAGGCAGCCTCACCAGGAGACACAGA
>OMNW01009256.1:0-15239 GCA_900303245.1 Selene dorsalis
TTTTCACTGTTTTTAAAACCAGAAGACAGTTACCTTAGCTTAGCATAAAAACTTAAAACAGGGGGAAACAGTTAGCCTGGCTTTGTGCTGAGGAATGATAATCATGTGACCTGCATGTCTGCAGATCAGACTCTCAGCAACAAAATGAATAAGCGTATGTCCCAAACTGTCAAACTGTCCCTATGATGTTACTTATAATAAACCAGTGACTAATAATTTTAATTAAATGTAGTGTTAGGCTATATGTAGCGCTCGAGCTGCTCAGTATAATTTCATCAAAACCAGAAAAGGGCCACCACCCCCACCCCCAGCCCTACCACACACACACGCACACCAGTGTATAAACACATCTTTTTGTCCTCCTTCCTGAATCAAGAACCTGGATCACTGCATACAAATGAGAGGCAATGATTAAGGCAGAGACAGCTTCATTTGTTGTGTGTGTTTTTGTGTGTACGTCCGTGTGTGTGTGTGTGTGTGGCTGAAATCATGTGCATCCTGCTGTCAGGTTTAGGCTCTGATAAGACCCTATCAATCCAGCTTCAGTCTGTCAGCCTGGTTAACTGTTTACTCTTCCTCCACCTCCATCTATCCATCTCTTTGGTCTGTAATACTATACATAGACTATACTACCACTATTTATAGAAACTTCATTGTCTCTGTTGTTTTCTACAACAAAATTTCACTTTGGCACTTTCATAAACGCAAAAGGCACAAGATTAAAAACACAAACCAGTTTCCTTCACTGACATCAGGGTTATTACAGCAGTGCAGTTTCAGTGAGTTCCTCAGACTATGAACGTTTGTCTCTCTGTTGCATTAATGTATAAAGTTTTCTTTATTATTCTATTGTAGTGCAGCTTTTCTTTCTATGTACTTTCAGCAGTGTGAGTAAAGATAAGCACATAGATGGAGATTACTGTTGGTCAACCAGAATCTGCCTCAGAGTTAGCGCCTCACCTTGTTCCTTTCAGGATTGACAGGGGTTTTACACCAGAACTACCAGTTCAACATTGTCAGAGCCAGACCATTACTGGGAGTGGAGTGAACAGATGTGCTCTCTCGGACAGCTGTGCAAGCTATAGCAGCATACAGTGTGTTCATTTTCTGCCAGGTTGAGCAGTACAAGGCCAAGTAAATTGAATCATAACCCCAAATACGCTGACTTGGACAGGTAGAGTGTGTCCTTTGGGATTTAGGCTTTAATAGGTGACAAAGCTACAAGCAACGGTGATAGTTTTATTTTAGAGAAAATTGGAGGACAAGTTACTTTAATACCTGGTCCTTCCAGGAAATACACAGCGATTTAAAAAAAAGAAGAAAGAAAGATAGAAAGAAAGACAGAAAGAAAGAAAGAAAGAAAGAAAGAAAGAAAGAAAGAAAGAAAGAAAGAAAGAAAGAAAGAAAGAAAGAGAGGACAGAACGTGAACACTGCCCTGTGGAGGTTTATTGTTGGCAAACAAAACTTGCATTTACATCTAGCTGAGTGCGTCCTTGAGCTCTGACAAATGTGTTTCCTTCCTCATGAAATATTTTTAAAAGACAATTTTTTGCATCCATGTTCTCCAGCTGTAGTCTTCCTCACCTTGCATTTGCTGTGCAGAATATTTTGGCACACGCATGCAGGTGCGTGCTCGTTCTCATGCACAGCAGCGTCATGTCATCACTGGCATCCTTTTCATATTGCAATGTGGTCAATAGTATCACAATTAGCTGCTTTGTGGGATTATGTCCTGCTCTCCTCTTTTTGCAATCTAGCCTCTTCACTGCTGAACATCTGGTTTGAAGCTTCAGTGAGAGACAGGAAAAACCAGAGGAGTGGGTCACTGACTCTTAATAGATAACAGGCCTTCAGCAGCAGCCAGGTCTAAGGTAGTGTTACATTAAGTTGTAACACGCTGAAGAAGGAGTGAGCAACATCTCTCGACAGCTTCCAAGAAAAAGAGCTCTTCTTATCTGATGGGAGACATTAGGAGCTTTTCCGATGGATCCATGGTCAGGACCTCCTTCCATGTTGGCTTCTTCATGAGGCTCCAGAGATCAGACTCTTCCACACACACTGGGCTGAGCATCTTAACAGAACAATCACAGGATAAATTCATAATGTCACACACTTTTTATACTGAGTGAGGATTTTTGTAACAGTGTGTCATCCACTCCAGCCAAAAAAACAAATCATAATTCATGTGAAAACAATATTTTGACTTTTCCAATGCATCCCTCTTGGATTCAAGATGTCATTATTAGGTCCTTTGGGGGTTGAAGTCCTTTGCAGAGTCCAGTTTACACGGCCACACCTAACTCCTCAGAATCAAATAAAATCTGACGTTTGGCAGATTCGGACAAGCAGCAGGGAGGAGAGGGAGGGGAGTGAGTCATGAACCAGCTACTCTCTGACTGAATGTCGTCACACAGGGACTTTATAGCACGACCATCATCAAAGGCATCGAGCAGTCATTCAAGTTTGTTTCTGCACATTCTCATTCAAGCTTTTGTTATTCTTCTCTGGGCGATTAATAAAGCAGCCTCCAGCGAGATGAAAAGCCAGACGTCAAACCGTGGCAGAGGCAGATCTCTCCGAGAGAAACAATTAGACCTGAGTCTGTGTCAGAAACAAAGACACACACACACACACACAAACACACACACACACACACACACACTCATAAACATATTGATAATACTACACGTTTTTCTTTAATCGTCAGAGATTGCATAAAACAGTTGTGTTGTTCAAACCTCATCATGTATCCAGTGTTGACATTTACCGTTGACATATTCAGTCATTATTCTCTGGCTGACAACAGCTGCCTGTATAACCTTTAGATTTTTTTCTTTCTTTCTTCAGATTTGTTCTTGCATCAGACTTCTTTCCTAATCATTAAGCGACTACAATACACGAGTGATTATCAGGTCTGACAAAAGGAAAGCAATTTTGTGAATGTGAGGGAGAGAAAGGCTGGTATCAAAGCATAAAGACAGATCTTGAGATGACGAATGAAAATCCACTGAGCGTCGTCAGCTCTGCTTTGGCGCTCTTTGACGATGACAGATTGATTCATAAATTAAAACCAGGTTTTCAGCGACGCCTTTAACGGTCAGTCCGATAGAGGTGTTGATATTTGCGGCGGGGCTTCGGGTTGTCTCAGTGGGGCGTTGTGTCGTTTTCACCACAGGTGGATGTGACTCATCAAAAAATAGGAGAGAGGATGTTTTTCAGTGCTGGAGAGAAAAAGCGATCATGTGACATGCATTAAAATGGGAACCATTATGTGGAGATCAGGGAACTTGACACACTGTATGGGTCACACCCAGTTTTACCCACCCACAAAAACTATCCATAACTAGACATGGCAGATCTGTCGAGCTTTTGATTTATGCACATGTTCACCAGTGAGCATGAGGCTATTATAGGTGCATTTTTAGCCTGTACTATAAAAAATAAATAAACTAATATAGAGGAGGAAAATGGCAAGGAAGTCATTAAAATGTGTTTTTGTCTGCACAACATGGCCTGCAAATGTCAGCATGTGCAGCCGTCTAGCTACATGTAGTAGTTAACACAACCAAGAAAAGTTTGGACTCACTTACCAGTGTAGCTTGTTTTGACACTGCAACACCAACGCTGCAGAGGCTGCTGGTTGTTTGTCTGGGACATGCAGTTTTAGTCCCGTCTTGTTACAGGATTGGACTCTTTTGATATTGTTTCAAACAGACAGCCTTTTCAACCAGCTCATGGAGTTAACATTATTAGCTGGCTGATAAGACTCTGCTAGCAGCAATTTATATGTCAGCAGTCACCAGCTAGAAGCCTGAGAAGCCAGATTAATAATGATTGGATTAGTCTGGCTGTCAGATGATTAGATGAATCTCTGGCTTGTCAGAAATATTGGTTATTGATTTACAGCTTGGACAGTCTGATAGACTCAACATCTGGTATGTTTTAAAATCATTTCTAGTTGTATTTCAACCCTAATCTTGTCTTTACAATGATTGAAATAAAACTCAACTTTTCATCATGTTTTTGTTCAAAGATTTGTTGTTAGATTTATTTAACAGTCTCGATTTTTGTGTTTATGCCCAGTGTGGACTCATAAGTAATAAGCACCTGATTAAAACAGGTAGGAAACTCAGCGCACTGTGTCTGATTTGACACTGATCAGCAGCACTTACTGTGTCAAGCCACACATTGGTGGATATTTTTCTAAAACTGAAGTTTCGTCTCAGTTCATTTCCGATTTTGAAAATAATCCTGTCAACACATGCTGACTTGTCAAAAACATCTTTGTTCATGCTGGAAATTCATGTTGAAAATGCAAAAGTCAAGTCATATGTGAAGATTGATCATGAAGTTGAGCTAGTTCTCAACATCACACTGGACGATAACATCAACAAAACACAGGAGAATGTTGACTGTGAGTCCTTCCAGTCGAGGTTCACCGATATCATAGCTCTCCTCCTCAAGCAACACCTTTCGAAGATGTCCGCAGAGATTCTTCATCGTAAGGAGAAAATAACCCAGTCATCATCACCACCAAGCTGAAGGGGATGCAAGGGAAATGTTGTCAAACAGAGGAACTGGTGCACAATGTGATGTACACGTCAAAAAACTCCATTTTCACAGTCCATGCACAAAGAGGGGAAATCTGCGCCTGGATGTTCACAAATATTGTGTTTGTGAAAGGCCCAGCTTGCAGAAACAGCTATGTTCTGAAAAATACCCACCTACACGTGACCCCGGCCTTAGTCCCTGCTCCGTACCGTACCACTAAAGAGGCCGAAAAACAACAGCAGTCAATAGGCAACAGTTAAAAGTGCAGTAAATTTCACTAAACCAAGATTTGATGCGTGGTTCTGTGAAATCTGCAACAGCAGGAGGGAAGCATTGCCAATCAGAAGTGCACCCAGTTTATTCAGAGGTTCTTAAAACACTCTATTTCCATTAGAAGATGTATTTGAACTGGCACACTTATGTCATAGTGACAGCTGATTACACAACAAAGGAGCAATAAACACTTGAAGTATTTGGCACTGGCTTATTACAATAAGGTGCAATGACCTGAGTTCTGGAGAAGAGGAGGAGGGTTTTTTATGTTTTTTTGTCTATATAGTTATATAGCAGTTCATTCTGACCGATGGATCATGTGGCTCTCATTAATTATGGGTTAAATGTGTTGTTGGTTTAGCTCAGTGGTTTCCAAAGACCCAGAGCCCATAATTTAATCAGTAAATGTAATCATAGCTTATGGAACAATGACTCCCCAGTGGAGGAATGACCTTCTCAGCTCAATCATTACCACACAGGCAGCCAATCCCTCTGTGCCTGTGTGAAGTGAAAACACATCTCTTTAGGAGTAGTTTCAGATCCCACCACTTATTACTGTCTGATGAAGCTGAAATCACAGCCCTCCTCTCCTCCTCTTATATCTCGTCTGATTTGATATACTGAGCATTACACTTCTCCTCTATCTCACATTATAGTGTTCTTTACTGTATGTTATACATATATTTGATTTATTGTGGGGACAAGTGACCTTTTCCACATCAACCTGCACTGGAGAAGGTCAGACTTTGTCATCTTGGTTAGATTAATGCAGCTGCAAGATAAGATCATATCACCTCTGCTTTAGTCCCTTTCACATATCATCATTCACTCTGGAGGGGATTTATGCATAAACGAGATGCTTGCAGATGTTATCCACTGCCACCATAAGGGAAACCAACAAATTTGTACATGCTTCTACAACAGTAATCCTGGAGACACTTGGGTATAAGATCAATGCAGCATGCATGGAGAAGAAGGTCAGGAGTTAAAATCAAGGATGCTGGAAGAGAAGTACAAGATGTGAGCTGAGAGTGAGCAAGACTGGGAAGTCATACAGGAGAACGAGGCATCGCTCACTGTCCATATCATGTGACTGCAGTTCAACAGACGAGCTCTTCGGTCCAAACACTGTGAAAACAGCACGCACATGGAAAAATACAGAAAATTAATCAGGGTAGAATTACCAAACTTTTTCTCATTTGAAGATCTTCTGATATTTCTTTTCTAAATTTGAAACAAATATGACAATATAAATACATTGCCTTGATGTCTTCACCCTTTTCTGACCTTTTTTTAATTTAAATGATGAACTGATTAAGAACTAATCAGTAATGAAGATAACTGGCAGCCCCATCCCAAATTTCACACGTAATTCAGACGCTGCGTGAAGAAGATGACAGATTTTAAGAGGAAGAAAAGTGTTTTCTTTTTGTTTTCAGGGTTTCATTTCGCTCCAAATTGTTTCAGAGGTTAAATGGGTGAAATTCCCTGCGGTGTTTCTCATCTTTTTCGCTCCTACCTACCACCTACCACCCTCCTCTCTTCCTCTGTTTCGCTTTTCTCTCTTGTATTTTCTTCCCGTTTTTCGGTCCACATCCTCCTCTGTCTGCTCTTGTCACATAAAAAGCGGGGTTTCAGATGGCCTAATTCAGCCGACTCTACATGGAGGACGAGCCGAGGAGTGGAGGGAGTGAATTATAGATGGATGGATAGAGACTGAATAATTAAAAGGAGAAGAGGCAGATGGGACTGCTTTTGGGGAATCAGACAGCTCTCCTGATATTCAAGCTCAATTCGTCTTATAGAAAATGTGTTGCAGAGACCCTGGGCAGTGTGATGGTATGCATGCTTGTGTGTTTGTGTGTGTGTGTGTGTGTGTGAAAGAGAGATTTGCATACATATGCATTAGCATGTGTGTGCAAATATCCATGTCCTCCTGATTGTCCAGGCGTGAGCAGACAGACTGATTCTTGTGTTTGTTTTGCCTTCTGCCTCCCTGCAGCTAAAGCTGATAGACATACAGACAGAACCGCCTGCTTGCCTGATGTATTCAAATGGCTTTGGTGAATAGAATGAATAATAGATGGTGATTGTATGTGTTTTTTGTGTCTTCGGTGTGATGGAGAGCAGTGGTGGGGAATGGGGCTGTCTGAAGCTGTAACATCAGAGCTGTCCTCCACCGTGCAGCAGCTGTGAGGACAAACTGTCTCTCTGTCTGCGGGAACCTTGAGCAAACTGCTGATTTTTGAGGTGACATCTCAGTACATAAAGTAGAAATATAATGTTCTATAATAAGAAGAAATCCATTTAGATGGAACTAGTACGGTGGCCTTGAGGGCTCAACGCACTGCACCTTAAGAAAACGCATGCATAGACTCAAACACGTCACAAATTCAGAAAACAGCTTCATCAATTTGACCATGGATACACTGTAGAAACTTGCAAAACCAGTGTTTCTGAGGACACAACAAAGTGATAAAGTGATAAAACAAAGTAACTTGTTTTCTGAAGTTTTCTCATTGACACATGAGTTTGTTGCTTGGGGATGTATATACTGTTTGCATTAACGTAGTCACTGTAGCAGGCGAGCTAAGTAGCTCAGCAGCCAGTGAGTCACAGCCGAGATGTGAAACGTTGCTGTTACTCCAGACGCTCTGGTTCCCATTCATTTTTCCCACAGTGAACATCAGTGACTCACAGTCTGGATCAACATGAAACTCTCCTGCTTCGATTGTCAGTAGCTACAAAATATCTTCTCCTTTCAATGAAAGGCTAAGCTACACAGTAGTGGATGTAAAAACTTCAGCTGAGACATTAACTACAACTCCCAAGGTGCATTTAGACAAGAAACATCCAGTGTTTCTTCTTAAGTTTCTGTCACTTGACACGATAAATCTGTTCACTGTTAAACTAGTTGTAACAGAACGACGGACACTGAGGATCATTGGGTTTTGCAGGATTTAACCCAGACAAAGTTGAAATATTTTAAAATGGCGGCTACAACAAAACGTTGCAGGGTGTTTACATGATTCATGAGCGTCATGAGATCTGGTGTTCAGTAGCACAGAGAATCTCACACTTAAGGAACCAGTTGGTCCTCGCACAGAAAAGTTGTTTTTACCTGGAGCTTCACTTTTGTTTACTTCACTCTGATATTTTTGTCACAATTATACAACACTTTGTTCAATAAAATGTTATCAAAGACGGAAAACGAGCTGAGAAATGTGCTAAAAGTCAACATCCACATTGGGCCCTGACTCCTTCCTGGTATTTACTCTTGTAGAGGAGGTTAAATAAAAAATGGTGCACCACAGCTAATCTAAATCTACTACTGGGCAGTAGTTTCGCCTGTTTTGGACTTTCTGCTCCTCCATCCCTTTTAAAGGTCAGTCCTCTTGAGAAAACCTGCTATCTGCCAGCGAGGTGATTTTTATGTTAAAGTTCACCAAAGTTGAACTACTTCATTGAATTCTCTGGTTGCAGTGATTTTGATGACCTCAGTCCAGAGCAGCTGTTTAATAGGGAAAAAACATTGAAATATGAGGTGTGTACCAGATCTACATCGCACAACTGGAAACTAATCTACTAAAGATGTAGTGTTTTGGCAGTTTGTACATGCAGTTAAAGAATAATAATTAGACTTTTTGTTTTGTTTTTTACAAACAAGAAATAAGATGTCCATCACAGACATGAGCAGCTCTGGAAAGTTATCAAAGAGAAAAGTAAAAATGTTTGTCCAAAGATTTCATATTGAATGTTTTTCCCTGGAGCTGTTTCACCTCTGCCCACAATTACTTCAAATAAGTTCCAGCTGTGAGCAGGTCCTCGAGTTTCTGTTTGTGTTTCCCTTCACATTCATGTCCATCAACAACATATTCAACAATCAAGAAAAGCACAGAGTGCTCACGGACATCTTGAATATTCTCAGTGTGACTTTATCACTTTTGCTTGTGTGAAAACATGAATGGACCGAGCTGATTATGACCAGTACTATTTACTGGACGAGCCAACTTCACAGAGTTCATAGATGTAGTGTTCACGACCAAGTAAGCATCCCACAGTGGAGACAGTAAAGACATATTACGTGTGAAAACACGTCGTGGTCAGTAGGAGGTTTCTTGTTTGAATTCAATTTGATCATAGTGAAACCTGCAGCTTGCCTTTGAATCTTCCCAGAAGAAGTGTGTGTTTGTGTTTATGAATGTGTGTGTGTTGCTCTACCACACAGAGCAGTGATGATGATAGTGTAATTAGGTTGCAGATGTGGCTGCCTGCTCACAGAATAGGTCAGAGACATCAATCACAGCAGCCTCCACACTTGCGGCCTGCTGGGAGACAGAGACAGACACAGGGAGATGTTGTTGTGTACGTCTTTTTCATTTACTCACATGGGTGCGGGCTGACACGGTGTATAATTACACAAACCAATTGTGTTTGTCCAGGCTGACCATGTAGTCACAATGCAGTTAGAAAGCCACATCACACTCACACACACACACACACACACACACATACACAACAGCATCTTTTTCCTTCTTCCCTCGGCTCCTCTGAGCATCATGTCTTTCTATTCTCAGCTCAAAGTGAACCTTGTTAATTCAGACCTAGTAAATAGCTGTTACGTAAAAACACAATGTGTTGGTCCAGCTCGGTGTGTGTTGGTGTAAACCTGTTGTTTCGAAGCATCTTCTGCAAAAATAAATCCACCGTACCATTTTCCTTTCAGTCAGACAGAATGACTCCCATTATCTAATCCTCCATAAGTGCTCTCTGTTCTGTTTTCTCTTCCCTTTTTTTCCCTTCGTCCCTAAGTTGATGCTCTCAGATGTTGACATGCCATTCTGCAGTCAGCCGTTGGCATGACTCATATTGTTTAGTGAGGAGCCGCAACACTGTCAACAAGGAGGATGGTGATGTCAGAGTCTCATAGAGGAGGAACATGCACAGGTGTCCTTTATCTTTCCCTCCCACCACACTGTTTTATTGATGATCAGACAGTGTTAGGAATTAGTGTCTGTGTTTCTATTTGAGTAATAACATCTACCAGACTAAAAAGCTCAATGATTTCATAACACAGGGTTTTACAACCAGTCCAATCCTGTGTCCTTAAGAATTATAGCCATAGTTCACGAACCTGCAGCTTATGATTAACCTCCAATGGTAACGTTCAGTGCCAATGCAGGAAGTAGTGTAGCCTGTGTTTGCCATAACCACAGTCTGTGCCTAGACTTAACCATGCTGTAGTTTCCATGTGCAATGTGTGGCAAAAACAAAAACACATGGGCATTGGGCATAATGTGGGGTTTGGAGCAATCGTCCAGATTTAACATTTGGTGAGACTGGAAGATTGCATCCTCTGTAAGTGTTGACGAGGACGATCCTCTGTGAACAGACCTGAATTGTTGCATTTCATCCTGAGCTTTGGGTTGATTTATTGAATAATTGTTGACTGGGATGGATACACTGGAAACCAAACTCTTTATATCTGATGCTTGAAGTCGCCAAAACAGCAAAACATACGTGTCATAAATCCTCTCAGTGCAAAATAAGGTCAGCAATCCTGACTATATCTCCATATGCTTCTGCAGATTCAATCTAATGCTTTTTTTCTTTCTGATCATCACCATTTTAAAACTCAGACTCCATCCTGCAGCCTATCTCCCTGCCGAGCCGAGCGAGGCCTGTCGATGATGAATCCTCCGGCTCCGAGGCCCCGCGTCCTCTCCGGCAGACTCATGCATGACTTCTGCTGAGCTCTGCTCACAGTTTATTTTCAAAGGTTCAGTGTGAGACAATCTCAAAGAGCCTGCATGCTAAACCAACGCCTATGCGTCCCGTCACACCGAAGCCAGCGGGGAATTAGCAGCCTGTGGCATCTGCATTTCCCCCTAATGGTGCTATTGCATTTTAGAAGCATAATGTTATAATTAGTTTATGGTTATTGCACCTTGTGTGAGTGGATGGGCTCAGTTTGCCAATGAGACTGGAGCCAGAGTAATCTGTATTGTGCTGAGCTGTGCCGTTTGAATCTCTTTAAACCATATTCATAGAGTCTATGGAGGGTTTGTCTTTTTTCTGGAGTCTGGAGTGTTTTTGTCTGTCCACCAAAATGGAAATGAGAGGAACACCATGGATTTAATGTTCTTCTCTGCATAATGATTCGAACACTAACTGGCACTGCGAGAACCTAGAGGCACAGGCCTGTGGTACCTAAACTATGTGCCGCATAAGCAAATATAGAAAAAGTTTTCATGGCCAAGCAGACAATATATTCAGTCAACAAGCTGTGCAGCATGAATTTCCCCCTCTGCTCCCTTCAATGTACAAGACTTGTCACTGATCAGGTCTGTGACCACCGGCCTCTCTGGCCTCTTCAGCCTCCACCTCCCACCTGCACATAATGAAATGTTCCTCCTCTCTGACCGTCGCATGCCTCACAGGCTTCATGACACTGGAAATGTGCTGCCTTTGAATGTGGGCTTGGTTTGGTGCCGCTGTGGCTGCGGGCACAAACAAAGCGTGGTGTAACCATTGCTGCCTGGACAAGTAGTGAAAAAGAGACCTCCTACAATCACCTGAGGACTGTTTATATGAGGCCGAGCTTTCACTGTGTAGGCAACAGAACTCATCATACTGAAACTCTCAGAGGAAAAATAAAGTTTACAGAACTCAGAGTGCCAATGCAGATGCTAAATAGGAGGAAACATTGTCCTGTAAAAAAACGAGCCCATTGATTATTTTTGTGCAGCAGGATGTTGAGACCCATTGTTACATTTTGTTGCCAGGCGACATCTAGTGGCCATAGTTTAACATGACGGCAGAAGGAAAGGTCCAGTGGTGTAGTATAGAGAGTGTAAGACTAAAAACTGTTTCCTTGAGAAACCAGTTTACTTTGTTTCTTTTATCTATAAAACAAAGTAAACTATATTGTTATTGTTGTTACCATGACAGCAACGATGTACTTACTTCAGCCCAAATTATGACCTTTTGCTAAAACCTTACCAAGTAGTTTCAGTGCCTGAACCTCACCAAGGCACGACTTGTCATTATCGCAACCACTTTGACGATCAGTGTGGTACTTTTGGTACAGTCGAGTGTCTAGTATGGTAACCATGACAACCACTGGGTGCTGTTTCTGGATGCAGTCTGTGGGTCATTTCACAGGGTTGAAAAAAATCCCCTATATGATTGTTTTGGTCGGAGCCTTGTTTGAGGCTGGTTAGGACTTTGTTAGTTCTGCAGGTATCTGGTTGTTAACCTCACTGCTGGACACATATACAGTACAGACGCTTGTGTTGACCAGTCACTGACGGAGGTGGCTGTGATGTCAGTGACTCTCAGTCCTGGGTATCACTGGCATTCTGTCGTGGCACATTCAGCATTTCTATATCACATTATTTTTCGTTATCTGTTTCAAAGCCGTAGTGGATTTACATTATTAGTGACTCCTTTGAGTTTCTAAGACCTTGACCTTCTCCAGCCTTTTATTTGTTTCAGAAAACATCTTTGGGAGTGCTCCGCAGCTCAGAGGAGAAATAAAACCCCCCAAAATAGTGAAGTGAAGCTGTGCACCTCTGAGCACCTCAAGGTTAGGCCACGAGGAGAGCTCGAGAGTCTTCATCCTGCTTTCACAGTAAACAAACATCTCTAATTAATTCAGGCTCCGGCTCCTTTCATACAACACTTGGTGACACTAATCATAAAGTTCCCAGTGATAATAATAATTGCCCCTCTAATCCTTCCATACATTTGTAATTAACCGGTGGAAAAGTTTATTGTCACAGTACAGGGATGAGTTGAATTATATTATTTTTTGCAGGAGGGGAAGGGGGGTTATTTTCTGCAGTGTCAAGGATTTGTGGCTCCAAACACACACACATACACATGCATACACTTGTGTGTGAGACAGTGGCCAGAGGTCAGCTCCATGCTGCAGCAGTGTGCTGCTGAGTGGAGACTTGCACGGCCTCTGTTGATGCTGAGCTCCAGAGAGTTTGTCACTCAGGAAAAACATGGTCGTAAAGAGATGATGATCTAAACCCCTGACCCAGCAGCTGCTGACACAGTCCATCTCCACTTTTTCGTTGTCATTCCTTTTCATCCCGCACTTCCTTTCTTTGACAGTCTGCTTCAGCTTTCTGTTTCAATCATCTTCCGCTGGTCCTCACTTAAGAGATTTTTTCCCTGTCTCTTTCCATCTCCCTTTCTCTGGCTTGGAATTTGACCAAATCATAATTTCTACAGTTTTTCCAAAGGAAGATGGGACTTAAAAAGACACGAGCTGTTGAAGGATGTAGCATCACAGTGGACCTGCTGCTGTTACTGGTACTGTGATGCATGAGAGCTATCGTGCAGCTGCAGGGATGTGATGGTTGATGTGTTATTGTAGTTTTTTACACCACTCTTATTATCTTTGCTACCGTGATCACAGGTATCGTCCTTTCACCCGGGTTTAGTGGAACAGGCTCTGTTTACTTCTTCAACTCAATGGATCTAGTACGGAGAGGAAACTCAAGTGTCCGTCTGACTGCTCTTCAGTGCTCAGTAAATGGACTTGTCTGCACAAACCTGTTGTCTCTGTCTGTCCCGCTCACTGAACACCATTATCAGGATCTCAGTGGACCTCAGTCACCAAAGGAGGAAGACCTGGAGTCTGGTTTACTGGTTCCTGGCTGTGACCACCCTGTATCTGGTCACTAATCAAAATAAAATTGTTGATGAGAGGACTTTACACAACAGTACACAGTAATATGAATATACCACTTTCTATCTAGTCAAATGTGCTGAAATTCAATGTCTGTCAATGCATGTACAAGCTGCAGCCTTATTCTCATCAACGCTGATGAGATATGTGTCCTTGTTAAAGACAAAACCCAACAGAACGGAGGGTCTGAATAGCTGCCTGGTCATTATAAGAGTTGGCAGAGCGACAGAGACACGGCTACATGTGCTTTCATGAGAGTAATCAGAAATGTTGGAATACGTCTCGGCAGATTCCTCGGTTTTAAAAAAGCTTCCTGTCTCACAGAGAGCAATTTGACTTTGTGGAGTTAACGGCTGTGTCGGTAGCCCGCCGCTGTTGGAAAAGATTACAGTCCTCCATCATGGATCTGTCATCATGAATAATCACGGCGATGCTGATTCCACCTCCGCACATCCTGCTCCTGCATCATCATCATCATATCAAAGGCGCTCACGACTTGATGCGAGACGTGTTGGATCAGATTAGTTTCAGGTCCATAGAGAGAGACCTGCTGTTAGTGACCCGACAAGGGAGAGATCCCCTTGTCTTCACCTCACAAAGAACAGTAATCACCGTTATCGCACCACTTCAGTCCAGCGCTATCTGACCAGAGACCTTCCTTTTCCTGATATCTGCAGTGAAAGTTTCGTAGGAAAACTGCCACTAAAGCAAAAACCAGTCTGTGACATAAATCAATGGGATGGGGCACCACTGATAAGAGCTGTGTGGCTGAAAGTTTGGGATCAGGGAGCTCCACGGACGGGTCAGTGGCCGGGGTGGGATTAGGGCTGAACTTTTTTAAGTTGGTATGCCACACTGGACAGCAGGAGGGGGACGGCCTGTACTGGTTTGATCAGTGGGATCAGGAGATGTTGATTGTTTCTGTGATGGCCTTGGGTGTCCTCCTTGTTTGTTTCTCACATCCTTTTCTTGTCTTTTCTGCAGTTTTAAAGAGGTGGTTAAAGGTCAGACTTGTGGGAAAAGGTGGGCTCATCCAGGTTCAGGTTGAGCAGCAGTGGAGGACTGTAGACTCAGGTCTTTTGGGGATTGTGGGGCAATGACATTGCTACTACAGCCAGTTAGAGTTTTATCAGCATTAGCCAATCACTGTGGCCACTGTGGAGCAACGAGGACCATCCATCATGGCGAAGAGAGCAGGGATCAGCTGACCTCTGTCACTAGATAATGCATTTTACGGAAAAAGAAGGGGAAAAACATCCCCAGGGGAGGGTGAACGTCCTACGCTGTCCTTAAAGGACCTGTCTCCTTTCAGTCTGATGCAACCCCTTTCACTGTAGGCGTGAGTTGTTCGCTGCAGCCAAGACAGAGACAAAGTGAAAAACAGTCCAGTCCATAACAAACACAAAAATACAGAAGTTAAACAGAAACTTCAAACCCTTCCCACACTTTAACAAGCATGTTTTTGTAGAAGCCTCAGCCAAACGCCAGCAGCAGTGAGGCCCGAGCTCTTAGAGCCAGAGGGCTCAATGTCCACCATCATCACCCAGTCTGGACCAAATCCCAACACTCAGCCACTGGAACGCTGGGTTTGATTAATGCCCCGACTCCGCCAACTGGTAACAAGTGAGAGAATTTGAGAGCCCGAGGATGAGAACAACCCGAGCAAAAAAAGAAAAAAAAAAGAAGAAAGAAAGAAAGAAATGAACAGAG
>OMNW01009256.1:20365-30377 GCA_900303245.1 Selene dorsalis
AAGGAATTTGTATTAGCATGTTATTATCGCTTTGTTAGTTGCTAGTTTATTATTTTCGTATAGTTATTATTGTCCTGTATGAACACAGAGAGAAATGTGGTGCCATGCAGGATTCATTATTTATGGCACCACATTCATTTTAAAGAATAATACAAACATATCTTAAAACATATTTGAAAATTGTCATTCGTCTCCCTCTGGAGCTTTTTCCTACATTTTCTGAGAAGACTGAGGTTCATTCTTTGACCTGGTAAAAGCAAAATATTCACACAATAATCACCTGGGGTTTCTTTTTTTGTTCGGGAGCTTTCAACCACATCTCCCAGTATTCATACATAAATGGAGCTGCTCACTCAGGTGACAGGACGACACCTGAACTTCATTCTCTGCTGATGAATGTGACGTGCAGTTGAAAGCTTGCTAAAAAGCTGCCGAGGGCGCCTTTATGCTGGGATTATGTCACATGCTTTCTGACCTCTTCACTTTCAACAGAGTGACCTTGGTTATTGTAAAACAGTGAGAGGAGCCGTACAGCATGTGATGTATTATATGTGCAAAAGCAGAAGAATCAGATCATTTTGGATATTTTGGGGTGTAAAGCTGATTTTACACCTTTTGCAAAAGAAGAAGCCCAGCTTAACCCAGAAACAATGAGAGACAAAGCAGCAGTACTCTGGTACCCACCTACTGTCCTGATGCTGGAGTGGCTGGAAAGAGGAAATGGAACTGGAAAAAAAGAGACTGAGAGGGAGAGAGAGAAACATAAATAGACGAAATCAGGCAGAAAAACAGTGTGAAAGTGCAGACAAAGCAGGTTCTTTACTGGACTCATGTCTTCCATCAGAAAACAAGCGCTGACTTCCGCTGAGCTCACGCATCAAGGGCTCATGTCACACTGGCCGTTACCCCCTGAGCACCGGGGGCTGGACACCCATCCTCCCATCCTGTCCCAGAAAAGACGCATCGTCCGCCGCGGTCGGGGCAGGTGCTGCGTCCCAGCAGGATGGCAAAGAGCGGGGAGGGAGTGAGGCACAGGAAGTGTGTGTGTGTGTGTCTGTGTCTGTGTGTGTGTACATGCTACTGTTGGGACTATGATCCCCGCCCCTCCCCCACGTGAAAGTGAAAATCTGGTGAGGCAGCAGGGATAGGTGGAAAAACACTGCAATGTACTTGGACGTGACATAAGGTCAGCAGTACTGTATATGCACATACACACAAGAGATATATATGAACACACACACACACACACAGAGTAAATGCCTTTCAGCAGGTCTGTTGTAAAAGTCAAGCGGTTCGGTTGAACCAGATTATACCCAGACTCCTCTTGTGCCTGCATGAAACAGATTCAGACAAATTCCCACAGAATCGTTCGTTTCAAATCAAAACCTTTATTAAAAATAAATTCACTCCGTTGATTTCCCTCCAACAATGGAAGCCTCTCCTCGAGGAACCAGGAAGCCTACTCAGCAGTCAGAAAACACTGGCGGTTTTTCCACATTTCCAGCGGGGTGAATTCCAAGAGCTTACACGGTTTGCGAAGTTCACAGAAACACTGCTACTGTGTTTTTGAAGTCGCAACATTAAAGTTGCAAAAGGCGGCTTCATGCTCTGACAGCCCCATGTGGTGGCGAGGGATCCAGGAGCGTTTGAACTTCCACTGTTTTAAAGGAAATCATTATCCAGAAATAAAACATGATGTTCGCAAAACTACTGTACGTGTCGTCCTCTGACTGTCAAGCGACGGCGGAGGGTTTGAGCGCCGTGTTCAGCGTGTGCCTGTTTGTTGTAGCTTTAACATGTGGATCAGACTGACAAGTGTATTTTTAGATGTACAGTACAGCACCGTATGTGTGTGTGTGTGTGTGTGTGTTGGACGGAGTTCCTGGGTTCAAATTCACCAGATGGCTGGAGTTTGCATATTTTCCCAGGTCTTTGGGTTTCCTCCGGGCGCCGGGGTCTCCTCCCACGGCACAAAGACACACAGGTCAGGTGAAATGGAGACTCCAAATTACCTGTAGGTGCGGACTTGATAATTGTCTGTCTGTAAGGGGGCCGGCCCTGTGACAGTCTGGAGACCTGTGCAGGTTGTACCTTACAAATCATTCAGTGTAAACCTCCAGCCTGGACTGAGATTTAACACTCCTATTTGTGTTACATTAAACTTAGTGTCGCCACAGAGTCTCACAAGTGTAGGTGTAGAGAGGAGGATGTAATCTTGGTGAAAGTTTGTCTGACTTTTCTGTTGCTTCAGAGGAAGAAGGTTCTGGCTTCGAACCCCAGGGCTTTTCTGTGTGGAGCTTGCATGGTCTCCTTGCACCAGCATGGGTTCTTTCCAAGCGCTCTGGCTTCCTTCTGATGTGTTAGGGTGAAAAAGGCTAAAAAAGCGGTTGAGTTTGAACCCTGAGGTTGTTTGTCTCTATATGTCTCGATGCCCTGTCCAGGGTGTACCAGGACATTTCCCAGTGGCCTGATGGTTGTACTGACCTTAACCACTCAACTTCACCAGAGAAATTACAGCAAGAATGGAAGGAGGACCACTTTAATCCACTTATCTGGCAACCAACTTAATCAGACCTCAAAGATATTACAGCTCTACTGTCTTAAATCTGCAACTGTATGTTTACATGGAAGTTGTAAGAAATGGAAGATCAGAAAAAAAGGAAAGGTGAAGTGTGACGGAGAGAAAACTACTTTTGCTACGCATGGTATTAGTATGTTCTGATCTATGCATTTTGTTTTTTGATAACTTTTCAAACACAGTTTGCCTAAAATATTGTAGGTCTGGTGGTGTGTGTGAACGGGGCGGCCTGGGAAGGATCCTGAGTTATTGTCCCAGTCCACCCACCCCCACCCCCATGACCCTACACAGATAAGCAGTAAAGCTAATTGATGGATGTGTGAACAGTGTCAGGAGTCAGAGGAGCAGAAGCCTTTGTTAAAGCTCCTGGAGAACTCTGTGACTCCTGCACTGGACAGGATGATTTCACATTGTTGGATACAGAAACCACATCACCACGCCATTTGCTGCATGCACTCAGGACACGCACACGAGTCTTGTCATCGACATTTTCAGCCATTGAACTGCCAAAGGAAAACGCTGCTTGATTGCTAGAAAACCAACTATCTCTTTCTCCTTTCTGCTGTGGCTCAGTGCTGAGCCTTACACAAGTCTAAGAGATATCCCTGATGGTTTAGTTATTTGGAGTCAGATCAGCCCCAAAAGGAGTAAATACGCACAAAAGATAACTGGATATTAAGGGAAATTTTACAGATGTTTTCCCAGATTCTTGTCACATTATGAGCTCAGTATTTGTACACACATCTTATCAATCTTATTATTTGTAGGGGAAACTGGGCATGGTCGAGACATGGATCAGTTGTCAGGAACAACTCACAAATCACTCCAGTCATGTTTAATTTAGTCTTTGTTCCACATTCAGCGGCTAGAAAACATTTTTTCATATTTCGTTTTTGTGATACAACCACCTGCTCTGTCGTTTAACTCATCACATATAGATCTAATATGTGTAAT
Source organism: Selene dorsalis (assembly GCA_900303245.1). Taxonomy (NCBI): domain Eukaryota; kingdom Metazoa; phylum Chordata; class Actinopteri; order Carangiformes; family Carangidae; genus Selene; species Selene dorsalis. The sequence continues at coordinate 23,898 of OMNW01009256.1, forward strand.
TGCATGTATAAAAGAAGATTTGACCTATAAACATAGTTTTGATTATGTATATAATTATATTTTATTTATGACATATTTGTAATCTAAATCTGCAGAGAAGTAAAGAGGGAAGAGGATGCGTTTATGTCTCATATGTTTTGGAATAAACATTTTTTTTTTAAAAGAAGAAGAAAAAAAATGCAGTTGATGGTTACCATGATACGACGGTCACCAACACTAAACAGGCTGCAGATAAACCATCGGCTACAAAAATGGAAACTGCAGCTTCAGAGATCCTCCCACACGACACACTGATTACACATTTCCACTGAGGTGATCTCTGGGAAGTGATACATCACAGAGACAATATGGGGGAAATTTGTGCTGCTGATGTCTGCACACAGTCAGAAAGTCAGTCAGTAAACCGATAGGGTGAAAAATCAGCTGCATTATGTGAAAATACATGTGACAGCGGTTCACATCAGCCCTGTTAAATATCCAGTGTATACACAGGGAAAGTCGGATCAAATAAAAGTAGCCCTGAAGTGTTTTCATATGGTTCACCATGACAACACTATCGCAAGAAAAACAGTGTTTTATCACTTTGAAAACAGCAATTGGAAACATAAGAAGTGTCCTTAATCTGAGGTCAGCTTCCCTTTGTCATTCTCCCACAGCTGCTTTATCTGGTGGAGATTTGGTTTTCACATAAAAGGCGTTTTATGGCTCCGCTCATTACCTTGTTTCATGCACATGCATCTCACAGGCCATAGTAACAGCCTGTCCCATATTCCGCACAAATAAAACACGCACACACACATTCACAGACCTGACAGATTACAGTTGGCATCCGTAGCCTAGATATGAAGATAGTCGGTGGTGCAGCTCTTATCCAGAGGAAGTGGAGCTCAGCGGGGAGGCTGCCCGGGGCCAGGGCTCAGAGAGGAGAGGAAAAGGGAGGGTGTTATCGCTGTCTCCATCTGTGGAGGGTGGCACAAGACAAGATGAGAGACACACCTTTCATTAACCTTCACCTTCCCCCGCTTGTTCTCATATGCACGTGAGTGTGTGTGCGTGTTTGTGTTTGTGTGCACGATGAGATGGCAGATAAAACCATCTGTGGTGAGTGTGGGAAGTTAACTGAGGGTGTAACTGTGGCAGAAACATTAGGAGTTAGTTTTATGTTTATGAGTCGCTCTCTGTTGTGTAGGTGGCGCTTTATCTGTAATTTCATTGTAACCATCAACTATAGATCTTCACTTTACTCCAAAACAAACATGGCTCATGAACACGTCCCTCCCTGTGAACTATGGTCTGTACTCTGTGACAAGTGAAGCATCAGTCTACAGTGATGGAGAGAAGAAACATGGACATGTATCTAAGCAACAGCAGCTCATTATAAGTGACAATGAGTGAAATAAAAGTCAAACCTGTTATTTGTTTATTCTCTCGAGGGAACGAAGCAGAAAATAGTTTAAATCTTTATCAAGTAAGTAACTAAAGAAGATTGTTAAAACCACTTGTCCTTTCCTTAAACACCATAACAGCAGTGTGTGCCAGCAGCATATGAACATCCTGTATCTGCATCTGTTTTAATGCGCAGTGCTGCTGTAGTTGAGGTTTGCTCAGGTTTAACTTAGAAAAAGATTGTGGTTTTATTCATTAAACACATTTCAAGTCTCTGTAATCTGTGCTGTTATCACAGCTCTGTGGTGCAGACCTCCACTTCGCGCCTCCTCTGTGAACCAATATTTACATTCTCCACTTTCTCTACATCCTGCAGCCATTTGCTGCTGTAACATCCACTTCCCGACAAAGACCATTAAAGTTTCATCTCCTCAGATCTGCCCGGGTCTGTAGGACGTCTTCAGGAAGTCTCGGCCTGGGGAGTGATGTTTCTCAGCAACTTGACCTTTGTCGGGATGAAAGTGTTATGATGAGGAGACCTGTAGCTTAACGGCAGCTGACAGCCTTGTCATGTATGATTTGATTGCCGCCAAGGGGTGCGTCAGACGCTGGCATGAAAAAGAGAAAAGAGGAATTGAGTTGTTAACATTCATGAGAAATGATCACGGTGTCAGAGGCAGTGCCCCCAGTTGTCATCTGTCAGACTGGCCATCTTTCTTCTCTTCATCCCTGTGATGGCCAGAGCAACTCTTTCTTTCTTTCTTTCTTTCTTTCACTGCAGCTCTGGATGCACAAATATTCCTCATATGATTATCTTTGCTGACGAGTTGCAGTTTTGAGTTTGCAGTGTGAACTCACCCAGATCTTCACATGCGAGCAGAATATAAATAGACAAAGAGAAGAATCAAAGCACACAGGCCGTAGTTATAAATCAACACAGCCACTACAGAGATATTTATTTAGCATCATGGAGCGAAGGAGTGCTAAGTGCTGAGCTAGCATGTCCCTGCCTATCAGGCACCTGTCCGCCCAGTGGACGGCCCCGAGCACCTGAACTGGCAGCCCGTCCCTCCCGGCCTGCAGCCCACTGTTGTGACTGTGGGAAGCATGTGACTGTGAGCTTTAATGGGGGAGTCTAAATCACAGGTCTGTCACTTTGTGCCTTCATTCAGATTAATGTGCACACCAAGCGGCCAGGCATTAAGCCCCACAGGCCCTCTCAATGACACACCTCAGCGCTCCGTGGCTTCACTGTTGTGCACCTGCCACACACACACACACACACACGCACACACACTACACAGGGCATGTCAAGCTCACTCAGAAGCACATGCACTCGAAAGACAAACTCTCCCTCTCACCAGGAAAAGCAAACAAGCGCACAGCAACCTTGGGAAGAAATGAAATGGAAAGAGTGAGACAATGGGAATGTCGGGGAATCAAATGCATCTCTACTTCCAATAAAAACACGATCACGGCCGCCGCTCCTTACCTCATCTTACCCGTCTTCAACAGCTGAAACATCCCCACAGCATGTAGGTCATCAACATTTAACACTAGACTTTTTAATTGAAGTGGAGTGTTTTCATTAAATGTGTCTCGTCTGTTTAACCCAAACAATTTAATACCTAAAAAATTGTTAATGGAAACCAAGCTGGACGCTCAGAGTGTCATCAGTCTCATCCAAGAGAATCAGATGTTAAGAATTCATCTCAAGGTTGTGACATTGAATTAGTGGCTCGTTTTTTATTTTTTATTTTCCTGGGACAGCTTCTGTCGTGACACCAGATGTTGCCGTCTCTACAATGCTCATAAGTCACCCTGGTGTCTACTCTTTCCTGGAGCACAGAGTGATTCTCAGCTGCACCTGGATAATTCAATTCAAAATAGTTTCATCATCTGTTGGACAGGAGTGCGCATGGGAGATGTGAAAGTACACTCTGCCCCCATTTGGTCAGAGGAGGAAATGCAGCGCTGAGACCTCAGATAGCACCGACGCTCGGGCCTTTTTAACTTCTCCCAGATTTGCTTTGAAGCTAAATATAGTGTCGTTCCCAAGCCACACTGAACTCTGACATGTCGTCATTTAGATGTGGTTGATCAAACGCTTTGCACATGGGCTGATGGTACAGCAAAACCTTCAAAAGCTCCTACCAGAGGAGAATTAGAGATAATTTTACAGAGCATATTAGACTTTAAGCACTGCGACATGAGCTGTACTTTTGGTGCAGGAAGTTTTGCAGTGAAGAGATACACAGTATAAAACCTGGGTATTTTAACAGCCACACCTGTAAAAGATAAAAATTCTCAGCGGAAAAGCAGAAGTGCTACAAATATCCAAGTGCAGAGCAACAGTATTACTAAAACACCCCATCACAAGGATTTCAGGGATTATTGCTCTAATCCTGCTTTGAGGTTTAGGAGTTCATACCTGTCCAGCATGAGTGGAAAAGGTAAAATATATGTATGTATATAATGATCAACAGATTAACTTTAATTTATTGTTGGGTGTTAGTCATCTTGGGTCCAACCTCCTTTTTAAAAGGCTTAGGTGTTTCCATGTGAATTTAAAATGAGAATATTGTTACTGTTGTTCTAACTTTATTTTACCTGAAGTCTAAATGAGTTTCTTTCTTTTTTTTTGGAAATTTACATATTCAAAACCTTAAACCTGCTCTATAAGTGATCCATGACTAAACTGGTTTAGGCCTGGCACGTGAGGATTTGGTAGAGACCAAAAACACCCCCAAGTGGCAAAGAATAGTGATTTAATGTTATTTGAGTGTTTTTCTAGCTGCATCATGACTGAAAAGTTGCCTGGCAAAAATATAGTTCGAGTGGAAAGTTTCTAAAAATCCAGTTTCAATTCCTTAAGAAGAGTTGCGGTTCAGAAAAAACGTCTTTAGTTGTTATATACTGAAATTTTAATGTGTAAAAAAATATTCCTCACATTGTGCAGGGACTATAATTTTGAATTAAAGTCTCACTGAACATGTTTTTTTTTTTTTTAGATGAGAAGAAAAACTGAAATAGAAATGAAATTGTCCTTCATGCTGCCTTTTTCCCTCTCTTCCTCCTTCACAGAGTTACTGAGCGGTGCTTGATTTTATGCCATTGTTAAAGGTGTAATCATAGTGGCATTTGCCATTGTGATCACTGTGAATGGGCCTCCTGCAGTCAGACCTCGTTATAACTTCCAGGCCCCTTGTCGAGAGCAGTTCTGTATTACACCAATTAGAGTGCTGAGTCATATGTCAGTGGCCACCGGAGAATTCAGCCTCCTCCACTCAGCGCTATCTTTTACCCCCTTACCTCCAACTGTTACACCGTCACTGGCCATTGTGGCTGTACTGGTCACGGACAGGTGAAAGTGGTGTGTGTATGTGTGAAGAGGTTAAAGGTCAGGGTTTAATCCAGTGTTCCACAGCAGGAGCAGTCGTCCATCTCCTTTAAATACATTTTTATTCTGTCTAGTCCAACGTCTGTGCATCTTCTCTCGGTGCACAGTGAGTAAACCAACAAAACAATCCTCCTGTGTCCATCTGTCTAATTTGTATCAAGCTCTTTCACTAGGCCCAACCCCTCCCCCACTCCCCCCATCCAAGGCTTAATTAGATTAATGGAAGAGATGGAGAGCATCTAATGACCTATCTCCCTGCATCACTGGACAGCAGAAGGATGGAGAGGCATGAAAAAGTGCACCGGCACTCCTCCACTCATTCTCCCCTCTCTCCTCTGCCCCAGACGAGTCAATGATGCTTGAGAGCGCTCGAAGATACATTACACGAAGCCCACGACCGAGTCCGAGCACCGTCTGCATCGCTGCGGCATTTTCGTTGGTTGGTCCACAGTGTGACAACAGGGATGGATCAGCAGAATATGGGCTGAGGGGGTGGGCGATAGTGGTGTAATTATATTCATAAAGACAAGCGAGCGAATGAGTGTCGCACCAAGATAAGGGCAAAATGAAAACAGGAAAATGTGCAAAGATAATGAAGATGACAATGAGGAGAGATTTATGAGCTGAAATGGCCGCACTTATGGTTTCCCCTACTCATACCATGTTGATTATGGAATCAGCTTAATGTATTCATGCATAACTGTGGATCACTGCTAGACTGTACAGAGGGCTAATATATACTGGATGACTACCAGCCAGCTGGGATATGAATGAAACGTTCCCAGGTTTTGATCCAGTGGAGGCGCCGAACCAGAACCGGAACCAGAACTAGCAACCCTACCGGAACCGGTACCGGAACCGCGACCAGAATCAGGAGCGGGACCAGATTATGGACCGGGAGCGGATCCGTTCCGACGACATCTCCTGTATTTGACTTCACTTCTCTTACAGACCATAGACTGTACATGACTTAGGCTCATTCACGTCAAGTGTGTGAGTGTCCCATCGTCATGTCATCAAGTCAGTTTATGTCCCCTCATTGTCAGTCAGCATTGATGCTGACTTTGCTTAAGGAAATTACCCACAGTTCATAGCCATGTAAAGTCAAATACAGGAGATCTTGACGGAAGTGCTTGAACAGATCCGATCCTGGTACCTGTTCCTCTCCCGGTCCCGATCCCGATCCCGGTCCCGGTCCCGGTTCTGGTTCCGATCCCGGTCCCGGTTCCGATTCTGGTCCCGGTTCCGGTCCCGGTTCCGATCCCGGTTCTGGTTCTGGTCCCGGTTCCGGTCCCGATTCGGGTTCTGGTCCCGGTCTCGGTGCTGGTACCGGTTCGGGTTCCGGTACCGCTGGTCCTGGTACCGGTACCGGCTCCAGTTCGGGTGGTCCTGGTTCTGGTCCTAGTACCGCTACCGGTACCAGAACCGGGATCGGGATCTGGACCGGAACCGGGACCAGAACCGGAACCGGGACCAGAACCAGAACCGGGATCGGAATCGGGACCGGAACCGGAACCGGGACCAGAACCGGAACCGGAACCGGGACCGGAATCGGGATCGGGACCGGGACCGGGACCGGGATCGGGACCGGAACCCAAACCGGAACCGGGATCGGGATCGGGACCGGAACCAGGATCGGGATCGGGACCGGGACCGGGACCGGGACCGTGATCGGGATCGGGACCGGGATCGGG